>OX411808.1:1097729-1402729 GCA_948253155.1 Leucoma salicis | reverse complement strand
CATCGTAACGTACGTAAACGTAGTTTTATTTCAAAATGCTTTTGTTGCTTTAGTCACTAACACATCAAATAATGATTAGTTACTATTTACTAGCCTTTACCCGCGGCTTCGCCGCAGCCAAAAGCTAATTTTTTTTGTTATATCTCCGGTTCCGGATATAGTAGCGGGATAAAATGTATACCAGTTTTTAAGTCTAATCAAGAGCTATCAAATAAAAAATATTACATCAAAACCCTGCAATAGTTTTTTTTTTCAAACAGATGAACAAACAACAATTCTAAAAAAATATATTTTGTGTTTAGACACGCCTATATAGCCTATTAAGTACAGTAAATTTTTTTCAAATATCTTAAGTGTACAGACACTGCTTTGTTACAGCTTTGTAATAGTAGGTATAGATAGTAGATAGATAAAAGAAATATAAATATATTACAATAGTTGCTTAGAATTTCGATAATGTCGATATGTTAAAAATTGAATTTCAAAAATTAGTCTCTTGGTTTCATTCATATAACATGGTCACCCTTAAAAGCGAATTCTTAAGGAGTACCGAAAAGTTATTTGTTTTTTAGATACCGAATATATACAATGTTGATCCATACATATTGATTTAGTAGACATTTATACTAAATGTTAGGGTCTCTGGTTTTTGATTACGTTGTGATCTGAGGTAGCTACAGTCAACTATTTATTAAGCTGAACGTCAGGATTGAGGAGCCAAATAAAATGCATTTATTTACTAAATTCACTGAGTTTTACTACTTTCTCCATATGCTACAAATTCCAACACACTCACTACTAAATGTTTTTTTGGTGTGGAATATAAATTGACCATTACTTCTATAAAAATCCACATTCCTATGTATAGATTGAGGAGCTACATTAAAAGTATTGTATATCCTTGAATATCAATAGTAATGGACTCAGATTTTTAGTAGGCACTATACACAATTACTACTAAATAATAGGAAATTTTCAAAAATATTAGATATTACTTTCCGTGTTCTAGGTGGCTCCTCAATTCAGATGTTTGGATTTTTACATTGGTATATCTTTGGATATATTTTACTACAAATTCAAATTTCAGGATTTGGCCTATAAAATTATTTGCTTTCCTACTAAATATGCCGATGATTTTCCTTTTAAAATCTGAAGTGGCTGAGGAGCTTACGGACACAAAAAAATCACATGATTGTATAGCTGGCAGTTTGGCCATTACAGTGATAAGCGAAAATTCTAAATTCAAAATTAGAATTTCATTTGTTTATCCTATAAATTAAATGATTTACTGTTTTGAGACAAATGTGCGTTTAGAGTTGGAGTACATTTCACCTTTGAAAACTAAAAATCAGCACTTATCTTAAAACTTTTTGTTCTGTATACTGTGCGTGTATTGTGACTTTGGGACGTCTGAAAAAGTTTTTTTACTAAAACACATGGATACTTCGCCCGCAGAAGCCACCCAAGTGGTGGCATTGCTGGATTCTGGATTATTGGACTTAGTCAGCGTGTTGTGGCTGAAAAATTGCATCTAAGCCTGTCGTCTGTTCATAGAGTCTACAAACGCTATCGGGAGACTGGTTTGTTCACGCACCGTTCAAGATCTGGCAGGAATCGGGTCACTTCTGAGCGAGATGATCGATTTATTGTAACAACTTCTTTACGAAATCGGCGCCTTAATGCTTTTCAACTGCTGCAGCAGCCTCATGTTTTGGGTGGCTGTAAGTGATTCTACAATTAGAAGAAGGTTGAAGGAACGTGGACTGGTACCTACCGCACAAGCCAGCAAATGGGCCAATATTAACTGCAGACCATCGAAGAGCGCGCCTTAACTTTGCACGTGATCACCTAAATTGGTCATACCTCCAGTGAAACAAAGTCTTCTTTTCTGATGAGTGTAAAATTATGCTGTATGGTAACGACGGAAGGAACAAGGTCTACAGAAGAGATGGAGAACGCTTTGCACAATGCTGCATTGAAGAAAAGGTCAGCTATGGTGGCGGTTCGTGGACGGTTTGGGGAGGAATCAGCGCCGACGGTAAGACAGAGCTTGTCTTGTGTCTGGGCCACGTCTGCCTGCACTAAACAGTCATCGGTACATCGAACAGTGTCTAGAGCCTCACGTGATGCCCTATGCACATTTTATTGGCAACGGTTTCATGTTCATGCACGACAATGCTAGGGCTCACACCGCGAGCGTCGTACGAGATCATGTTACCGAAGTCGGTATCTCCATTATGGAATGGCCAGCAGGAAGCCTGGACATGAATCCGATTGAACATCTATAGGACGAATTAAAGAGACGAATTCGTGTAAGAGATCCTGCTCCAGAAACACTTAGCCAGCTGCGAAATGCAATCCAAGAGGAATGGAATGGAATACCACAACATTTGATCGTGACTCTCATCCGATCGATGAAGAACCGTGTGACGTCATACGTTGCGCCAGCGAAGCCCTCCTACGCATACACCGTCCGGACCTCAAACCTATTTCTCGTGCCATAACAATTTTTTCAGTTCTATATCTCTGTTGCCTATCAATTATTATATCAATACAAAATAACATTAACAATTTACATTCCACTACACACAATTACTAATTTAAAATTACAATTTTATTATAAAGTACAATCCAATTATTAAAATTAAAATATTTCATTGTAAGTATTAGAGTATAAATAAACCAAAAATATACTCTCACTCTTAATTCTTAATACAATAAATTGATTAAAATTGCAATTATTAAATAAATAAACATTAAAAAATATAATTATAAATGACTAGCTATATTTTGTGTTAATCTTTAGTGCATGCTGGGTACCCATTTACGGGTGAAGACCTCCTCCATCATACGCCATTTATCCCTATCTTGTGCTATCCTTGTCCAGGTATAGCCCGCCGTAGCTATGATGTCGTCACACCACCTACGTCTAGGCCTGCCGCGAGGGCGTGGTGTGTCGCGAGGGTACCAGTAGAGAATCCTCTCGCTCCAACGTCTATCTGTGGCTCTGGCTACGTGTCCTGCCCACCGCCATTTTAATCTACATGCTAATTCGGCAGCATGTAATATTTCTGTTTGTTTCCTTATATCTTGGTTTCTCTTTCTGTCTCTAAGTTTCAGTCCTAGCATGCTCCTTTCCATGGCTCGCTGGAAAGTTTGGATCTTGTTTAGCACTGATTTCGTGAGTGCCCAGCTCTGACATCCATAGAGCAGCGTAGGAAGTATAATAGTGTCAATAGCCTTCTTTTTTAATCTTGTAGGTATGTGTGATTCAAATATTTCCTTTAGAGACCAGTATCTTCTCCAAGCGCATTTTATCCTGCGCTCCACCTCACTTTCGGTTAAGTTAATAAAGCAAATATTCTGACCAAGATAGACATAGTTGTCCACGTATTCCACTAGAGAGTCTTGTATCCTCGTTGGTAGTCTAGTACTGTTGGTAAGTAAACGTGTTTTTTCAGCATTCATATAGAGTCCGCATTTTCGACTCTCAATCTTATCAAGCGAGTTTAGCATGTATTCTAGGTCAGTATGATTTTCACTTACAAGAATTATATCGTCCGCAAAACGGAGATGGTTTAAGTATTCACCATTTATTTTGATTCCGATAGTGTGCCAATCGAGTTTTCTAAATATATGTTCCAATACTGCGTTAAATAAATTTGGTGAAATTGGATCTCCCTGTTTAACTCCTCTTCGAATACTGAACAGCTCTCCTTTTTCCTCTAGTTTAACCACTGCTTTGCTTTGATTGTAGATTTCTTTTAATATATTAATGTATTTTCTATGTATTCCCTGATTGTAGAGTGACTGCCATAGCGATTCATGTGAGATAGAGTCAAACGCCTTGGAGTAATCTATGAACGCTATGTAGAGTTCTTTGTTGTGTTCATTACATCTTTCAATTAATTGTGTGATGGTGAATATGTGATCATTGGTAGAGAAGCCTGCTCTGAAACCTGCTTGCTCACTTGGTTGGTTTTCATCCAATGCCTTCGAGATTCTTTTTAGTATTAAGCTAGAAACATTTTGTATAGCGTCTGTAACATACTAAATGGCCTGTAGTTTCCAATGTTACTAGGATCCCCTTTTTTGTATAATAGTGTTATTGTTGCAACATTCCAGCCTGATGGTATAGTTTCCTCTTCTAAAATTTCATTAAATAAATTAGTTAAAATGGGTGTGATTGGCTCTACAATAATTTTTAATATATCATTGGTTACACGGTCTTCTCCAGGGCTTTTTAGTGGTTTTAGTTGTTGGATAATGTTACGTATTTCAGAATCTAAAAGTCGTGGGACTCTTTCTAAATGTAATAACTATATATCTATAATAATATACATTGCTAACATTGCAATAGTATTGCTATAAGCTAGCTATACTGAAATATTTTAGTTCATATTAGAGATGGCCGTTTTTGTAAAAACGTTTTTGAGCAACGATGCCAGTATACGATGCCGGCATCCGATGCCGATGAATTGAAAAACGGATGCCGGATGCCCCACACGATGCGAACATGAATGGTGATTGACAGTAGTTACCTACTCTCTTTAGTTGAGTACATGAGCGACGGTTATCATTTACCATCAGATGGGCCGTGGCTCGTCTGCCACCATAAGCCGTAAAAAAAACCTCCTTTACAGTTCTAGTAAAAATATATATGAATTTAGGTCGTAACGTTAAACATCATATCTAATAATATTAACAAAACTATTGTAAAGTAGGCAACCAAAAATATTGTCGTTGCCGACTAAGCGATGCGCAGACATCAGCCGGATCGGATGGCAATAATTTTATTAAATCGCATCTGATCTGACTGATCTATAGTTGATTGGCATCGATGCCGAAAAAAACGATGCCGGCAACGGATACGGTAAATACGGTTTAATTATTAACGATGCGCATCGATGTCAAAATTTAACGAAAACGCCTAACTCTAGTTCATATATTTATTACATAATATCCACAAAAGATGGCGTAACGTAACTCAAACTCCACAGAGTAAAGTACGTAATACTAATGAGCTAAATTCTAAGGATGTGGGTAGTTCCACCTTTACAAATGTGTTATTGTAAACAAATGTCGCTGTATCTTATAAACAGCAACCGCGTGTAATGATAGCGCGATTTAAAATTGCCACTAGTGACATCTAGGGCCGATATGTCAGGTAAACGTACATTTAAGCTTTGGGGCGAAGAGAAAGGTGGTGCTTTTGTAAGAAACCAAGCCTGTAAATGAAACTGTCCCCCGACAATACTACGCGACGCGACGCGACACGACACGGAAATATGAAATAGAGGTTGTATGTTCATATGGCTTATGAGCTCAATGTGGCTTATGGCCTACGTTGTCACCTAATTTGAATGCGACGTAAAGCGGTTATAGTAACCAACTAACTTATCATCACCACATTTCCTTTGCGGGGTAGGCAGAGAGAACAAAGTGCCAAGAGGCTCTGTTCTTACATACATCTCTCGCTTCCTCAACATTCATAACTCTCTTCATACACGTATTAGCCGTATAGTATTAGCCGAAATACGTCGCATCGCGTCGCGTCGCTAACCTAGGACAACGGGTAAGTATTTGTGGCGTTGATTTTGGCAAAACATACCTTTTTTTGTTTATTTTTTTAATTCGGCAAATATGTACCTAACCGCACATCTCGTCGTTCGGGGCAACGAACAGGGTAGTGTGGGGCCCTCACTCACTAAATAAACCCGCCGTGTGCCATCTCTCCGCCTATATTGGCGGGCCACTGGAACCATATTACATTCCCTTAGGGGTCCGCCGGCGGCTTACCCGTTCGGTTACCCTCTACTGAGCGACACATCCGCGCACGGAGCGTCGCACCTTCGCGGGTGGCGGACGATCCCCAGTCCACTCCCCCGCAGCCTCAGGCGCAAGTATGTGTCGCCCCAGTCGCTGGCAGCGGTTCAGGTCAGCAGAAGGATCGGCTTCCCTGGCCCTCTCCGCCGCTTCCTTCTGCGAGATGACCTCCTCGCAGAAGGCAGCGAGAGGTCCCATCCACAGCGCGGTCCTATTGCCACGAGTTCACAGCGCAGCTCGCCCTAAGCCGGCCACGATTCGAGCGTGTGCCGCCCCTTGTCCACTCTTGCGACTCCCGCCAATACACCTCGTCAAGTATCTGACAAAACATACCTACAGTATTAGGATATTACGGAAAAAATATTCTGTCAAAGTAATTTCCGTAGAAATACGTAGCGTCTAGGGAGTCGCGGACGCGGACATATCACGAACTATCAGGTATCATGAAATAGCATAAGGAATTTTAACTGTCTATACCAATTTACTAATAAGGTACTCAACGATCTGGAAATAAAACTGTGATTATGATATTATCAATTTATTTCAGTCTTACATTTCTAATCAACAATATTTCAACTACAAATTATCAACATTTGGAATGATTTCTAACATAGAATGTGGTAGCTCGCAACCATTGTAGTACTGCACCATAGACAAATCTACATATGGATAGATAGATTTTACAGTCGGAATAATAATTCGATTCCACATTTGACATTAGCTACTGTCATTTTGTAAAATAATGATACCACATATTAATAGTGTAGTGATGAACACAAAAATCGATAAGCAATCGCGATTTATGTTTATGTAATCATAATATTGGTGTGCCAATTAAAGACTAAATTATTGATTTTTATTTAAATAAATACATAATTATTCATAATAATTATTTATTAATTAGTAACCGGCTTTATTTTATAAAAAGTTAAGATTTTTGTTTTTTATATTAAAAACAAAACTTATAATAAAAGAGCCTAGATAGTTTTCAGTATTGGCAACCCGTGCGCGCTCGTGCAGGTATCGCCATTTTGTTTATCTTGTCATTCGGCTTCATTCTCCCAGTCTAACTGCACGAATATCTTGTTTCATTGCAAATCGATATTTTGTTATTTTGTTGGGTTTTTGTTAAAGTTTTGTTACGTTGTGTTTGTTGTTACGTTTATAGTTTTTTGTGAACTTTGAGTGAATCTATTTGTTTTGGTTTTCCATCAAAATGGATCCTCAGCCAAAAAGACGTGGATGTTTTCTTGTCCCCAAGAAAAAAACGTCCACGAAAAGCTTTCACTGTTACTGAAAAAGTAATGATCCGCAACGCCTACAAGTACGTGAAAAATGAAACTTCTGCGCTATTGGAGGCCTTTGAAGTAGTGGAAGAAAATGAATGTATGAGCAAAGTTGCTGACATATTGGGAATAACCTCACGCTCTGTTTGTAACGTTTTGAAGGAAGTAAATAAAGGTGCACCGCCAACTCCTCCTAAAAAAACTGGACCAAAGCGAAGTTTCAAAGATATAATTGATGAATTTACATTCTCCGCAATACGAAGAATTGTTCATCAGTTCTTTTACCGAAATGAACCTCCAACCATTGCAAAGGTTAGTCAATCAGTCAGACAGTATTATCTTATACCTACATCTTTTATATATAACTAATGATTTCAAATTATTATAAAATTTAGTATTTTAGATTTTACAACTGATGAACGATGATCCAGAAATGCCCAAGGTTTCCAAAGACACCCTCAGAAAAATTTTGAAGAATCTTAATTTTAAATTTGTTGCACGGTCACGCAAGAGCACACTTATTGATCGAAATGATATAATAACATGGCGCCAGCGTTACTTGCGATCTATATGTCAGTTTCGACGAGAAGGGAGACATATATATTATCACGATGAAACTTGGGTTAACGCAGGTAAGGCTAACATTTTTAATTTATATACATTTTACATTAAATTTAATAGTAATATTGAATGTTCATGTACTATATTTATGTTTAGGTCATACTGTACAAAAAACTTGGGTGGACAAGAAAGTCACATCATCTCGGCAAGCATTTTTGGAGGGACTGACCACTGGATTAAAAAATCCATCTGGAAAAGGCAAACGTCTCATAATTAGCCATATAGGTAGTGAAGAAGGCTTCCTGGAAGAGGGGCTCAAGATTTTTGAAGCAAAGAAAAATTGTGAAGATTGATATATACCATGATGAGATGAATGCAGTTTGTTTTGAGGAGTGGTTCGCTGGAGTCTTACTAAAATTAAGACCAAACTCAATTGTGGTGATGGATAATGCACCTTACCACTCCCGAAAATTGGAAACGGCACCAAAAATGAGCTGGAAAAAAGCTGCAATTCAAGACTGGCCTTTAAATAAAAATATTCATTACGAACCAGATATGGTTAAAACTACGCTTTTAGAACTGATTCCACATAACGAGCCTTTTAATAAGTACGCTGTAGACGAAATGGCAGCACAACATGGGATCACGGTTTTAAGACTGCCCCCTTACCATTACGAGCTGAACCCTATCGAATTGATACGGGCGCTGGTAAAGGGGCATGTAGCTCAAAATAATAAAACCTTCAAATTGACAGACGTGAGAAATATATTTGAGGAAGGCATTCAAAAAATTACGGCTACCGAATGGTCTAAATGCGTATCCCATTTTGTCAAAGAAGAGGAAAAAATGAGTAGGCTAGATATGTTAATTGACAATATCACAGACACATTTATAATAAATGTTACAGAAAGTGACAGCAATAGCGATGACGGCGACGATTTATAAAATAAAATATTACTATAATACATCTATTTGTTTTATTTCTCATGTTCCTTTATGATCACATTTTTTTATTTATTTCACACACAATTATTAAAGAAAACTCTCAGATCCTTAATAAAATTAATCGTCATAACTAAATTATTCGTTCAGAAATATTTAATTTCCTGATATACTTAGTTTCTATTAAAGTAGTAGTTGTTTAGATATACTACTATAAACGAGAGGAATCGATCCGGAAATATTCCATTTCCGTATCGAATAATTTCGCACCGTCACTATTTAGTGCTTGTCATAACGTTGCAACACTGAAATTGTCAAATCTGGAATCGAATTAAAATTCCGACTATAGACTACACCTACAATTCGATTGGACTAATCGATTATTTATTTTACGGTTGTTTATTAGGAAATAAATGGGTATTTATATGAATTAGTGTTCGTCCGGTGATCAACTTTTTCATCGAAAGAATTATTGAGAAATCTTTACTTTTTCCTAAAGCGAGTCAATAGCTAATAGCTACTAAATTAGCTCACAAATAGGATAAAAAGTTATTTATCTGTCCATAACGATAATATTAAAAAACTGTAACAAAGCTGTCTGTACTTACATTAAAAAAACGGTATTAGGCTATGTATTTTAGGCGTCTTTTAAGTAAAAATTTATTTTAGAATTTCGTTTTGTTTATTGACACGTCACGAAAAACTAAAATAAGAATGTATATTTGGGTGATAGTACATTATATCTCGGTACTATATTGGGAACCAGATATTATATATCTATCAATACTACAAATAATATAGTAAGTGGCTTCGTGTAAAAGCTACTATAGGCTAAAGACATACAAGACATGAAATATAATATATATATATATTCTCACGGGGAACGATAGCGCTACCTGCGCGGCGTGTTCGCCGATCCAACGAGTTAGTACCAAAAAAGTAATAGATGACGCGTAAATAAATCGTGTTATAAACTCGGGAAGCCAGGGTGTGCGCGTGACTTAGAGAATAGATATATATTTTTTTAAACTAGTTATTTATCATTATAGGAGCATGTATGGAGTGCACGCCCACTGCATAACATTGTTTTCACGAATCTCCCAATGGTAATATTAAAAATACACTTCAAACGTCACCGCCACCACTTAGCTGAGGCATGATTTTTACTTGACCAGAGGATGGGCCATCCATAAATTACATCACACAAAAATCCAGATTTTTTATATATGACTTTAAATTGGACTGTGACTAGTTTGATCAATTAAACTTACCTGTGAAGGAGAAATATACACTAAATAAGTAATTGGCCAATACTCAAACCGGAGTAGTCATTATTTAATATTATAACATTTACGAGCGAGTAAACGGTATCATTTGAAATCAGAGGGTGGCTATTACTACTGTTAATTTTATAATATATATTATATCTGTAGGTATATAGTATATATACTAATAAAATTGTAACAGGCCGATGATTTATTAGATATTATTATTTAGTAAGTTTCAGTAGAGGGGTTTCTATAACAGCAACAGAGGCCATAACAATCATTGTTTGCATTTTTGTTTGTCTGTATGTTGTTTTTACGCAAACACTGGAATATATATGATAAAAAAAATTGTTATAGTTCTTGATTAGACTTAAAACCCGATCCTACATTTTAATTCGATACTATATACAGAACTGGAGACCGGACCAGCCCTAAGTCGCGGTTTAACTGGGCAGCGAACAAGCTGTAGGCACATAATTATAATTTATATTACGTCACACATTTTCCTGAATGAAATGATATTTTCGTAATTGGAATGATATTAAGATTGCAAGATCTCTCTGACATCATAATTAATTTCTCCCAAATCGCAAAGCCACAGTTTATATTTGACTAGTAAGCATGTTGAAGCTTAGGCAGGCACTATTGTAATACAATATATTTTGAGACAATAGCACCATTTATATTTATTAATTTATACTATTTTAAACTCTAAGATATTTGAGAAAAAAATAATGTATTTAGGCTATATGAGGGGTCTCTGAACACAAAACATTTTTTAATTATTATTGTTTGTTTATTTGGAAATGCCAACTTTAAGGAGGGAAGTGGGAATCGGAGCTTTGTATTGAAAGTATTTGTTCTTTGTAGATAGGATAAAGTACATTTGAAATAAAGTTACGGAGTAAAAATATAACGAGGCGCTTTAGCTTTTTTATATATTCGCATTATAGGTTAAATGTGGGATTAAATTGTGTACGGGAGTATTGGTTTAATTACAGGTGGTAGAAACTTTAAAACTGAAACTATATCGAGTTTACAAATAAATAATGACTTTTTAAAGAGTTTTTGGATTATCAAATTTTAAGGAGGGAAATGAGAAGTGACATTTTTGGGTGTGATGTTTTTTTTCTAAGAACTTTAAACATAGTATTATTTAATTTGATACTTACAATATTTTTTGCATAAATATTTTTTGATTGCTGATAAGATATAATTGCCAAGCCATTTTTTTAAACATAAACCTTTATATGATTATCCTTGATAAATTTTAGCTACATAACAATAAAAATAAAATTAATAAAAAACAAGCAAAACTCAATAAGAACTTTTTACGGACTAGTTACTTAACACTTAAACTTAACAGTAGGGGGTGATAGATCCACAAGTAAAGAACAGTCATATAAACAATAAATGCAATAATAGTACATATTCTTATTATTAAAATTTAAAAATAAAGCTCAGCGTCAAATTTTATACTAAATTACGCGACTCGAGATAGTAACTGGTGTATAAGATACCCACTTTTTGTATTTATTTCACTGATTATACGTTTATTACAATCATGACCTAATAAAAATGAACGTTGGGTCTAGTACAAAATTCAAGAAAAAAGTATCTCTAATCAATAGACGATCTATATTGATACATACAAACTTCAATATTCTAATTTGAAATTTGTGCTATTATAATAGTCACAGTTTTTCACTTTATTTGAGTAGTTTTTACACGTTTTCACAATACAGTACGGCATATTGAACGTATAGTCAAGTGGGTCGACCAAACGAGATCGGCACGCGATTGTTTCTCTTTTGGCCTTTTCTTTGTCTTTTGGTTCGGACACGAGGTCGATTTGTTGGTAGGTCAGTGATTATAATATAAATATACAATTTTTTAAATTGAAAACTTATAGTTTCATATAGATACAGTTAAGAATTTAGGCCACACATTTTGCATATAAAAAACATATTGCTAGCATATCTTAATATTGTATAAAATTATTATTCCAAATGATGCATTGATTAAAGTCAAATTATATTTATTGTAATAACATTTGTAAGATGTGTGAACACTTTTATGTATTTTATGCACTGAAAGTTCTACAATTTCACATGTATTTAGCACTTAAGAAATCTATAAATAAAATAAAATTATAGCAGAATATTTTCTAGTTAAAATAAGTTATTATATTTATATAAATGAAAATTATTTGCTAAACAATTCTACTAAAAATAAGTTAATACCTAAAGTTTCCTAATAATTAAAAATTACTACACCAAATGTTAATAATTAATAAATTAATTTAAGTTAATACTATTTAAAGTTAATTATTGAAATCTTTGTTCATTAATTCACTTTAAATTGTGTTTATGTGGTTATTTGCATACATATCCCCTCACTTGATTTTCACTCGTAGATATAACATAAATACCTTATTAAATTTTATAAATACTCGAATCATAATATTACATTTGTGTTATATTATTTAAAAGAAACTGTTAAATGCTGATATAAAATACTGCACGTATTAATACAAGTCAATAATAAACTTAGCGTCAAATATACATGTTAATTATAAAAAAAAGTATTACTTTTATGTAATAAATAGGGTTGCCTTAGACATTAATATTCATTTTAAATTTGTATTTTTTTTTTAAATTTGTCACTTGTGCTAATTAATCGATATTAGACCATCGTTATTGTCATATGTTGTTCAATTCCAAGATGGCGTCTTTTGGCAGGATTACGTTTAGTTTAACAGATATAAGTTATATAACAATCTGACATAGTAATGACTAGACTTGACTTGACTTGACTTCTTGGTTTATGGGTTTTGTGACATGTCGTCACAACTTCCGCCAATGTCCGTTTCGTTCGTGCTAGTTTCATAAACGTAAGGAGGTAGGGTAGACCAAAAATATGCTCGGTGTTTTATCGAAACTTTCAGCGAGGTGATTTATCTAAAATATAAGACAACACACACAATTAGCCACCACCTTATTAATACTAATATTAGTCACATAAATATCATAAATGGGTTAGTGGATACATTAGTTGTTAAAGACATAGAAATCTACAGGCGGATATTATTTACATTTATGAATTTACATAACAAATTAATGATTTGAGGGCAATCAACTTGGGATAATATACATTTCAAGGAAGTAGGGCGAGGGATGCTTGGGGGGAGGATATCCAGGAGTGAGAACCTCAGATTGGGACAATTGAAAAATATATGGTCCACGTTTCCCTCATCTAAACCACACTCACAGAGGGAATGGTCCCGAATTCTCAATTTAGCCAGATGTACATAGTAATGACTAGTGGATGACGATTATACAATTAGACACAACATACAATTATATATCTAATTTACTAAATCTACTTATCAAATTATAATGAGATATTGAGGAAACAAGGAAACTCGACTGATATTTTTTTTAATGGCGACTGAATTAAGCCATCCCGTATAAGACTAGCGTAATTGTTTTATTCTGTCCCGTAAACGAGATAATTTCCTCACAACAGAAATTCGGATACATATCGGTGGTATTCTATAAGATATAGCGTCACTTTAATGAAATAATATCGATATATTCATAAAAATATTTAAGGTGATGCGTTACGGAACAATTAAACACGGCTTAATGATTTTAACGACCGTCATCTGGTCGCAAATAAAGCGACCTAAATCATGCCGAAACCCTCGCCCCCCTCGTTGATGGCCCAAAGTAAGGCATGAACCAATTGCTCATAGCTATCGTAGTCCGGCAGGCACAGCTGGTTGAAGCAGGTATGCGCCGTCGGTAATGCCCCGAAATTTGGTGCTCCTGTGATTTGGAAGCGCGGGTTCAGCTCCTGAATGTGACAAATTAGTTCTCTTTAAACATGACATTTAAGAAAGAAGGCAAGCAACATGAATAAAAAGAAGAATTACGTGTCCACTTGCGATCATACTATGGTGGTGTCATAGTTTAACACGTACCCACACGTATAAGCGGTAGTGGCGAGGAATTTGTTCTATGGATATTAAAAGGTTAAAGTTTCTCCACTAAACCAAATAAGTGCTAGAACAAGTTGATAAATATGTATATATCTTGGATGTGGATTTAGCCGGGATATAAGGAACACCACTGATATAGAGAGAGGAGTAAATGTGAAAAATACTCTTAGAGTGAATGGAACCTTGGGACAAGTTCTCGGCTGCCATCATCTTAGCCAGAAGGCACGTGTCACAATTTACAGCGCAGTGCACGTCCCAAAATTATTATTTGAAAGCAAGTGTTGGACCCATCCATCCATCCATCCATTAGCCTTTCAACGTCGACTGCTGGACATAGGCCTCCCCAAGAGAACGCCACAACGAGCGGTCCTGTGCCGACCGCATCCAACGGCTCCCCGCAGCTTTGATCAGATCGTCGGTCCAACTAGTGGGGGGCCGTCTTACGCTGCGCCGTCCAATACGTGGTCGCCACTCGAGAACCTTTCTTTCCCAACGGTTGTCGGTTCGTCGAGCGATGTGGCCAGCCCATTACACTTCAGCATGGCAACCCGTCGGGCTATGTCGGTCACTCTCGTTCTCCTACGGATCTCCGTATTACGGATTCGATCACGTAGGGAAATACCAAGCATAGCCCACTCCATGGCCCGCTGAGCGACTTTGAGCCTTGATACGAGGCCAACATTCAGAGACCACGTCTCTGTTCTATATGTCATCACTGGTACCATACACTGGTCGTAGACCCTCGTTTTCAGACACTGCGGAATATTGGACGAGAAGATCTTCCTTAGCTTCTTAGCTTCCCGAAAGCTGCCCAGCCGAGTTGGATTCGTCGATTGACCTCTTTCAAGTTGTGCCTACCTAACTGGACTGTTTGTCCCAGGTAGACATAGTGGTTGACAACTTCGAGAAGCGCACTCCCGACTAGGACCGGTGCTGAAATGACATGGACATTAGACATGACTTTCGTCTTGTCCATGTTGATTTTGAGACCCACTAGTGGGGAAACCTTGCTGAGATCATTCAGCATGGTGCCAAGGTCCTCCAGCGATTCTGCCATGACTACGATGTCGTCGGCATATCGAAGGTGAGTGATGTATTCGACATTGATATTGATGCCGAATCCCGTCCAGTCCAAGAGCTTGAAGACATCTTCCAATGCAGCGGTGAAGAGTTTCGGGGACATAACGTCTCCCTGTCTAACACCTCTCTGCAGTTGGATCGGTTGCGTACTCCTGTCCTGAACACGGACTGACATGGTGGCGTTTCTATACAAGCACTTCAGTACTCCGATGTACCGATAGTCAATTTTGCACCGCTGAAGGGACTGCAGCACAAGCCAAGTTTCGATCGAATCGAAGGCTTTCTCATAGTCCACAAACGCCAGACACAGAGGCCGATTATATTCCACGGTTTTCTGTATAATCTAGCGTAGCGTATGTATGTGGTCTATGGTACTATAGCCTTTTCGAAAACCGGCTTGTTCGGGAGGCTGGAAGTCGTCAAGCCTGCGCGTGAGTCGATTTGTAATGAACCTCGAAAACAACTGAAAGAGTTGGGTATGAGAGTAAAATCAATGCGGTCGAAATGCGATCGTTGCGGAAAATCGGTGGAGATTCGCATTCGTAACGCCAACGTAAGAGGGCGAGTAGGTATGAGAGAGAGTATTAGTGTACTACCGGCACGCTCCTCGGTGCTGAAGTTGGCGAGTGCGGCCCAGAACCAGCACATGAGGCGCTCCCAGTCGCGGCCCGGGCCCGCCCCAGTGAATAAACAAGTACGTATCGCACCTGGAACCCTCCCGGCGGCAGCTGCGAGCAGCCCGTGGTGAACTGCAGCAGGCGCGCACGCTCTTCGGTGCTGAAGTTAGCGAGTGCGGCCCAGAACCAGCACATGAGGCGCTCCCAGTCGCGGCCCGGGCCCGCCCCAGTGAATATACAAGTATATATCGCACCTGGAACCCTCCCGGCGGCAGAGTGCGGCCCAGAACCAGCACATGAGGCGCTCCCAGTCGCGGCCCGGGCCCGCCCCAGTGAATATACAAGTATGTATCGCACCTGGAACCCTCCCGGCGGCAGCTGCGAGCAGCCCGTGGTGAACTGCAGCAGGCGCGCACGCTCCTCGGTGCTGAAGTTGGCGAGTGCGGCCCAGAACCAGCACATGAGGCGCTCCCAGTCGCGGCCCGGGCCCGCCCCAGTGAATATACAAGTATATATCGCACCTGGAACCCTCCCGGCGGCAGAGTGCGGCCCAGAACCAGCACATGAGGCGCTCCCAGTCGCGGCCCGGGCCCGCCCCAGTGAATATACAAGTATGTATCGCACCTGGAACCCTCCCGGCGGCAGCTGCGAGCAGCCCGTGGTGAACTGCAGCAGGCGCGCACGCTCCTCGGTGCTGAAGTTGGCGAGTGCGGCCCAGAACCAGCACATGAGGCGCTCCCAGTCGCGGCCCGGGCCCGCCCCAGTGAATATACAAGTATGTATCGCACCTGGAACCCTCCCGGCGGCAGCTGCGAGCAGCCCGTGGTGAACTGCAGCAGGCGCGCACGCTCCTCGGTGCTGAAGTTGGCGAGTGCGGCCCAGAACCAGCACATGAGGCGCTCCCAGTCGCGGCCCGGGCCCGCCCCAGTGAATATACAAGTATGTATCGCACCTGGAACCCTCCCGGCGGCAGCTGCGAGCAGCCCGTGGTGAACTGCAGCAGGCGCGCACGCTCCTCGGTGCTGAAGTTGGCGAGTGCGGCCCAGAACCAGCACATGAGGCGCTCCCAGTCGCGGCCCGGGCCCGCCCCAGTGAATATACAAGTATGTATCGCACCTGGAACCCTCCCGGCGGCAGCTGCGAGCAGCCCGTGGTGAACTGCAGCAGGCGCGCACGCTCCTCGGTCCTGAAGTTGGCGAGTGCGGCCCAGAACCAGCACATGAGGCGCTCCCAGTCGCAGCCCGGGCCCGCCCCAGTGAATATACAAGTATGTATCGCACCTGGAACCCTCCCGGCGGCAGCTGCGAGCAGCCCGTGGTGAACTGCAGCAGGCGCGCACGCTCCTCGGTGCTGAAGTTGGCGAGTGCGGCCCAGAACCAGCACATGAGGCGCTCCCAGTCGCGGCCCGGGCCCGCCCCAGTGAATATACAAGTATGTATCGCACCTGGAACCCTCCCGGCGGCAGCTGCGAGCAGCCCGTGGTGAACTGCAGCAGGCGCGCACGCTCCTCGGTGCTGAAGTTGGCGAGTGCGGCCCAGAACCAGCACATGAGGCGCTCCCAGTCGCGGCCCGGGCCCGCCCCAGTGAATATACAAGTATGTATCGCACCTGGAACCCTCCCGGCGGCAGCTGCGAGCAGCCCGTGGTGAACTGCAGCAGGCGCGCACGCTCCTCGGTGCTGAAGTTGGCGAGTGCGGCCCAGAACCAGCACATGAGGCGCTCCCAGTCGCGGCCCGGGCCCGCCCCAGTGAATATACAAGTATGTATCGCACCTGGAACCCTCCCGGCGGCAGCTGCGAGCAGCCCGTGGTGAACTGCAGCAGGCGCGCACGCTCCTCGGTGCTGAAGTTGGCGAGTGCGGCCCAGAACCAGCACATGAGGCGCTCCCAGTCGCGGCCCGGGCCCGCCCCAGTGAATATACAAGTATGTATCGCACCTGGAACCCTCCCGGCGGCAGCTGCGAGCAGCCCGTGGTGAACTGCAGCAGGCGCGCACGCTCCTCGGTCCTGAAGTTGGCGAGTGCGGCCCAGAACCAGCACATGAGGCGCTCCCAGTCGCAGCCCGGGCCCGCCCCAGTGAATATACAAGTATGTATCGCACCTGGAACCCTCCCGGCGGCAGCTGCGAGCAGCCCGTGGTGAACTGCAGCAGGCGCGCACGCTCCTCGGTGCTGAAGTTGGCGAGTGCGGCCCAGAACCAGCACATGAGGCGCTCCCAGTCGCGGCCCGGGCCCGCCCCAGTGAATATACAAGTATGTATCGCACCTGGAACCCTCCCGGCGGCAGCTGCGAGCAGCCCGTGGTGAACTGCAGCAGGCGCGCACGCTCCTCGGTGCTGAAGTTGGCGAGTGCGGCCCAGAACCAGCACATGAGGCGCTCCCAGTCGCGGCCCGGGCCCGCCCCAGTGAATATACAAGTACGTATCGCACCTGGAACCCTCCCGGCGGCAGCTGCGAGCAGCCCGTGGTGAACTGCAGCAGGCGCGCACGCTCCTCGGTCCTGAAGTTGGCGAGTGCGGCCCAGAACCAGCACATGAGGCGCTCCCAGTCGCAGCCCGGGCCCGCCCCAGTGAATATACAAGTATGTATCGCACCTGGAACCCTCCCGGCGGCAGCTGCGAGCAGCCCGTGGTGAACTGCAGCAGGCGCGCACGCTCCTCGGTGCTGAAGTTGGCGAGTGCGGCCCAGAACCAGCACATGAGGCGCTCCCAGTCGCGGCCCGGGCCCGCCCCAGTGAATATACAAGTATGTATCGCACCTGGAACCCTCCCGGCGGCAGCTGCGAGCAGCCCGTGGTGAACTGCAGCAGGCGCGCACGCTCCTCGGTGCTGAAGTTGGCGAGTGCGGCCCAGAACCAGCACATGAGGCGCTCCCAGTCGCGGCCCGGGCCCGCCCCAGTGAATATACAAGTATGTATCGCACCTGGAACCCTCCCGGCGGCAGCTGCGAGCAGCCCGTGGTGAACTGCAGCAGGCGCGCACGCTCCTCGGTGCTGAAGTTGGCGAGTGCGGCCCAGAACCAGCACATGAGGCGCTCCCAGTCGCGGCCCGGGCCCGCCCCAGTGAATATACAAGTATGTATCGCACCTGGAACCCTCCCGGCGGCAGCTGCGAGCAGCCCGTGGTGAACTGCAGCAGGCGCGCACGCTCCTCGGTGCTGAAGTTGGCGAGTGCGGCCCAGAACCAGCACATGAGGCGCTCCCAGTCGCAGCCCGGGCCCGCCCCAGTGAATATACAAGTATGTATCGCACCTGGAACCCTCCCGGCGGCAGCTGCGAGCAGCCCGTGGTGAACTGCAGCAGGCGCGCACGCTCCTCGGTGCTGAAGTTGGCGAGTGCGGCCCAGAACCAGCACATGAGGCGCTCCCAGTCGCGGCCCGGGCCCGCCCCAGTGAATATACAAGTATGTATCGCACCTGGAACCCTCCCGGCGGCAGCTGCGAGCAGCCCGTGGTGAACTGCAGCAGGCGCGCACGCTCCTCGGTGCTGAAGTTGGCGAGTGCGGCCCAGAACCAGCACATGAGGCGCTCCCAGTCGCGGCCCGGGCCCGCCCCAGTGAATATACAAGTATGTATCGCACCTGGAACCCTCCCGGCGGCAGCTGCGAGCAGCCCGTGGTGAACTGCAGCAGGCGCGCACGCTCCTCGGTGCTGAAGTTGGCGAGTGCGGCCCAGAACCAGCACATGAGGCGCTCCCAGTCGCGGCCCGGGCCCGCCCCAGTGAATATACAAGTATGTATCGCACCTGGAACCCTCCCGGCGGCAGCTGCGAGCAGCCCGTGGTGAACTGCAGCAGGCGCGCACGCTCCTCGGTGCTGAAGTTGGCGAGTGCGGCCCAGAACCAGCACATGAGGCGCTCCCAGTCGCGGCCCGGGCCCGCCCCAGTGAATATACAAGTATGTATCGCACCTGGAACCCTCCCGGCGGCAGCTGCGAGCAGCCCGTGGTGAACTGCAGCAGGCGCGCACGCTCCTCGGTGCTGAAGTTGGCGAGTGCGGCCCAGAACCAGCACATGAGGCGCTCCCAGTCGCAGCCCGGGCCCGCCCCAGTGAATATACAAGTATGTATCGCACCTGGAACCCTCCCGGCGGCAGCTGCGAGCAGCCCGTGGTGAACTGCAGCAGGCGCGCACGCTCCTCGGTGCTGAAGTTGGCGAGTGCGGCCCAGAACCAGCACATGAGGCGCTCCCAGTCGCGGCCCGGGCCCGCCCCAGTGAATATACAAGTATGTATCGCACCTGGAACCCTCCCGGCGGCAGCTGCGAGCAGCCCGTGGTGAACTGCAGCAGGCGCGCACGCTCCTCGGTGCTGAAGTTGGCGAGTGCGGCCCAGAACCAGCACATGAGGCGCTCCCAGTCGCGGCCCGGGCCCGCCCCAGTGAATATACAAGTATGTATCGCACCTGGAACCCTCCCGGCGGCAGCTGCGAGCAGCCCGTGGTGAACTGCAGCAGGCGCGCACGCTCCTCGGTGCTGAAGTTGGCGAGTGCGGCCCAGAACCAGCACATGAGGCGCTCCCAGTCGCGGCCCGGGCCCGCCCCAGTGAATATACAAGTATGTATCGCACCTGGAACCCTCCCGGCGGCAGCTGCGAGCAGCCCGTGGTGAACTGCAGCAGGCGCGCACGCTCCTCGGTGCTGAAGTTGGCGAGTGCGGCCCAGAACCAGCACATGAGGCGCTCCCAGTCGCGGCCCGGGCCCGCCCCAGTGAATATACAAGTATGTATCGCACCTGGAACCCTCCCGGCGGCAGCTGCGAGCAGCCCGTGGTGAACTGCAGCAGGCGCGCACGCTCCTCGGTGCTGAAGTTGGCGAGTGCGGCCCAGAACCAGCACATGAGGCGCTCCCAGTCGCGGCCCGGGCCCGCCCCAGTGAATATACAAGTATGTATCGCACCTGGAACCCTCCCGGCGGCAGCTGCGAGCAGCCCGTGGTGAACTGCAGCAGGCGCGCACGCTCCTCGGTGCTGAAGTTGGCGAGTGCGGCCCAGAACCAGCACATGAGGCGCTCCCAGTCGCGGCCCGGGCCCGCCCCAGTGAATATACAAGTATGTATCGCACCTGGAACCCTCCCGGCGGCAGCTGCGAGCAGCCCGTGGTGAACTGCAGCAGGCGCGCACGCTCCTCGGTGCTGAAGTTGGCGAGTGCGGCCCAGAACCAGCACATGAGGCGCTCCCAGTCGCGGCCCGGGCCCGCCCCAGTGAATATACAAGTATGTATCGCACCTGGAACCCTCCCGGCGGCAGCTGCGAGCAGCCCGTGGTGAACTGCAGCAGGCGCGCACGCTCCTCGGTGCTGAAGTTGGCGAGTGCGGCCCAGAACCAGCACATGAGGCGCTCCCAGTCGCGGCCCGGGCCCGCCCCAGTGAATATACAAGTATGTATCGCACCTGGAACCCTCCCGGCGGCAGCTGCGAGCAGCCCGTGGTGAACTGCAGCAGGCGCGCACGCTCCTCGGTGCTGAAGTTGGCGAGTGCGGCCCAGAACCAGCACATGAGGCGCTCCCAGTCGCGGCCCGGGCCCGCCCCAGTGAATATACAAGTATGTATCGCACCTGGAACCCTCCCGGCGGCAGCTGCGAGCAGCCCGTGGTGAACTGCAGCAGGCGCGCACGCTCCTCGGTGCTGAAGTTGGCGAGTGCGGCCCAGAACCAGCACATGAGGCGCTCCCAGTCGCGGCCCGGGCCCGCCCCAGTGAATATACAAGTATGTATCGCACCTGGAACCCTCCCGGCGGCAGCTGCGAGCAGCCCGTGGTGAACTGCAGCAGGCGCGCACGCTCCTCGGTGCTGAAGTTGGCGAGTGCGGCCCAGAACCAGCACATGAGGCGCTCCCAGTCGCGGCCCGGGCCCGCCCCAGTGAATATACAAGTATGTATCGCACCTGGAACCCTCCCGGCGGCAGCTGCGAGCAGCCCGTGGTGAACTGCAGCAGGCGCGCACGCTCCTCGGTGCTGAAGTTGGCGAGTGCGGCCCAGAACCAGCACATGAGGCGCTCCCAGTCGCGGCCCGGGCCCGCCCCAGTGAATATACAAGTATGTATCGCACCTGGAACCCTCCCGGCGGCAGCTGCGAGCAGCCCGTGGTGAACTGCAGCAGGCGCGCACGCTCCTCGGTGCTGAAGTTGGCGAGTGCGGTCCAGAACCAGCACATGAGGCGCTCCCAGTCGCGGCCCGGGCCCGCCCCAGTGAATATACAAGTATGTATCGCACCTGGAACCCTCCCGGCGGCAGCTGCGAGCAGCCCGTGGTGAACTGCAGCAGGCGCGCACGCTCCTCGGTGCTGAAGTTGGCGAGTGCGGCCCAGAACCAGCACATGAGGCGCTCCCAGTCGCGGCCCGGGCCCGCCCCAGTGAATATACAAGTATGTATCGCACCTGGAACCCTCCCGGCGGCAGCTGCGAGCAGCCCGTGGTGAACTGCAGCAGGCGCGCACGCTCCTCGGTGCTGAAGTTGGCGAGTGCGGCCCAGAACCAGCACATGAGGCGCTCCCAGTCGCGGCCCGGGCCCGCCCCAGTGAATATACAAGTATGTATCGCACCTGGAACCCTCCCGGCGGCAGCTGCGAGCAGCCCGTGGTGAACTGCAGCAGGCGCGCACGCTCCTCGGTGCTGAAGTTGGCGAGTGCGGCCCAGAACCAGCACATGAGGCGCTCCCAGTCGCGGCCCGGGCCCGCCCCAGTGAATATACAAGTATGTATCGCACCTGGAACCCTCCCGGCGGCAGCTGCGAGCAGCCCGTGGTGAACTGCAGCAGGCGCGCACGCTCCTCGGTGCTGAAGTTGGCGAGTGCGGCCCAGAACCAGCACATGAGGCGCTCCCAGTCGCGGCCCGGGCCCGCCCCAGTGAATATACAAGTATGTATCGCACCTGGAACCCTCCCGGCGGCAGCTGCGAGCAGCCCGTGGTGAACTGCAGCAGGCGCGCACGCTCCTCGGTGCTGAAGTTGGCGAGTGCGGCCCAGAACCAGCACATGAGGCGCTCCCAGTCGCGGCCCGGGCCCGCCCCAGTGAATATACAAGTATGTATCGCACCTGGAACCCTCCCGGCGGCAGCTGCGAGCAGCCCGTGGTGAACTGCAGCAGGCGCGCACGCTCCTCGGTGCTGAAGTTGGCGAGTGCGGCCCAGAACCAGCACATGAGGCGCTCCCAGTCGCGGCCCGGGCCCGCCCCAGTGAATATACAAGTATGTATCGCACCTGGAACCCTCCCGGCGGCAGCTGCGAGCAGCCCGTGGTGAACTGCAGCAGGCGCGCACGCTCCTCGGTGCTGAAGTTGGCGAGTGCGGCCCAGAACCAGCACATGAGGCGCTCCCAGTCGCGGCCCGGGCCCGCCCCAGTGAATATACAAGTATGTATCGCACCTGGAACCCTCCCGGCGGCAGCTGCGAGCAGCCCGTGGTGAACTGCAGCAGGCGCGCACGCTCCTCGGTGCTGAAGTTGGCGAGTGCGGCCCAGAACCAGCACATGAGGCGCTCCCAGTCGCGGCCCGGGCCCGCCCCAGTGAATATACAAGTATGTATCGCACCTGGAACCCTCCCGGCGGCAGCTGCGAGCAGCCCGTGGTGAACTGCAGCAGGCGCGCACGCTCCTCGGTGCTGAAGTTGGCGAGTGCGGCCCAGAACCAGCACATGAGGCGCTCCCAGTCGCGGCCCGAGCCCGCCACGAGCGCGTGGGCACGCCAGTCCGCCACCGACACCTCGCCCGTGCCACACACCAGCAGCTGCGGGCATACGTCACGCAATTGTTAGTGGCGGTAAATAGTCAGATTCAAGTCGTTTCTTTTTCTTTATTGCTTTAAAGACATCCACATTGTTATCGCGATCAAAAGGATTACACAGTTCCAACTATGTGCTCCTTTTGAACGCGTTGCATACAATTAAAACGTTAATTAAATGTCTGCAACGAATGGAAGGGCTCTATTTTGTCTATCGATTCTTTTCAATATTTATCCAGAACAATCAAGATTGTGCAACCAACCTCACGCTAAGTATTAGCCATTACTACAGTTAAGCTGCCGCTGCCTACTTTCACATTAAAAAGAAGATTGGTTATAACGGGCCTCGTGGCCTTCCATGCACGAGGTCATGGGTTCGATTCCCACTCAGGATATTTATTTGTGTGATGAACACAGATATTTACACTGCGTCTGGGTGTTTTCTATCCTATATATGTAAGTATTTACAAAAAATAAAGTAGTATATGTATTGTATCCGTAATCTGGTACCCATAGAACAAGCGTTAAGCTTAGTTTGGGACCAGAGGACATTGTGTGAAAAATGTCCGTGAATATTTATTTATTTAATAACATGCTAAATAAACTGTAGCAAGAGTGTGCTCAAGGAGTACTAAGAGTGAACAAATCAAGAATAATAGATTCAATTTAGAAATTTACAAAGCATTTGATTTTATTAATAATGTTATTTTAGACTTTAAATAACAATTTGTTTTCTTTTTTGGAATGATTATATACCACATACCATTTTAGAACAATCGGTTCAAAATAACATAAACAAAGACATATTTAATCTAACGAAATCCTAAAAAAAAATAAAACGAGAGTTCCACAAGGAACACTACTAGGACCTCATAAATTACTACATTACACCATACTCAAATTATAGATTAAAACGCAAATATTAAGCGATTGTCAACTTATTACACTTCTATTATTGCTTATGTGCGATAAACACTTTCTTTTCCTTTGTAATCTAAAAATTTAAGCATTAAGACGTGACAGAAATAAGTAGCGGTCGGTGAGTGAAGCCGAGAGGCGCGTACCTCGAGCTCGTTCTCGTCGAAGATGGCGAGCAGGTTGTCGGGCACGAGCAGCGTGAGGCCGCGCAGGAAGGCGTCCGTCTCCGCCCGCACGCGGCCCGCCAGCCGCCACTGGGCCAGCGCGTCCAGGTAGCTCACCTTGCTGCTGTTGCGCACCTGCCACGCCCGACATTTCGCTTACCACGTTTTACAAATATACACAACAGTTTCCTTCGTGAACGATGATTCTTTATTGTCATGTCGACAGTTTTCACTGCTTAAATATAAATATTAACATATTTCGGCAAGACTGCTCGCCACTATTCACAGACGGAGACTGTCTAATGTCTTCGCTCGCTCCGCTGCGTTACCGCACATGTATCCTTGCCAATCGCAAAATATTATTAGTAATGCAATGCAAAATATATAATGGGTGCCGATGCCTGTGTTGTGAGGACAACTCTTTGTGTGATCCACAAATGGTTGTTCTGAGTCTGGGTGTACTTTGTGTCCGTCAAATTGTATGCTTGTAAAGTCCCCCGCGATACAAGGATTATTCCTTAGTGCAGGGTGTTGCTTTTTTAACAAATTTAACAAAAATTATACGGTCTTCGCTTGAGTTTCTTCACCCCTGACTGGGGTCTCTCGCAACAGAAGACGGATAAGATCCAGTGTAGTTCAGACCAGTATTGTCAGCATACTTCAAATCAGACTTACCCGTATAGTGCTTCCGTTAGGTACGAGATCGTGAGTGTGAATCAATCGTCCAGCCGCGTCATATACGTCGTCTGCGAAGTATAGCTCTGGGACACCTTCAGCGGAGTCCAGGTCCGTCTCTAGCACGTACTTGATCTTTGAGAGGTACAACTCGGGGTCATCTTGTTCGAAGTACTATTTCAAACAACTTTTTATCATTCCCAGTGAGCAAACATAAAAAAAAAACGCTACGCGGTACTATGCGTTGCAAAAATATCTACAATAATAGTCTATGTCGAAGTCTAAGAAGTGGGACTAATGCAATATAAACAAAGAAAGTCACCACAAACATAAACAACTAGCTCATGCTTGCTACTTTGTCTTCGTAGACTTTCATATTTGGTTGCTAAGGAACCCTACAAGAAAAAAAAATATGCGTTTATCGAGGCCATCTGTCAAATCCGTCGACATTTCTCCACTCCAAGCACTAAAATTAAAGACAAATGGAGTAGTAGTGGATACCGAAGATATACTACCGGGTTTTGAAAGAGACTGGTAGATTAGTCATCAGCAACAAGTAACAAGAACTAAACACAAAGTGTGAAAATGTGATATCGGAAATAACAGTCAGGAGCAGGATTTAAACCTGCATCTCCCGGAATACAGTCGCAGATGCTTTACCAATTCATCAATGATGATGGATGTTTACTGTCTCATTTCACGGCAGATGGTGTATTATTAACATAGCCATTGGAAACTGTCATTTCCATACAAATTGTAACCTGTCATATGGTAATTTTAATTTTCTCGTAATATGCGCCTGTGTGCTGTACCGAAATGTACAATTACCCCGGTGTACATTTAACTCCCAAAGATCCGATATTAAAAAAAAGTGAGAAATGACATACCTACGTCGCAAAAAAATTTGTGGCTACATAGATAGCGTATTTCAATTCTTTAATCTTCTACATACTATACATTTTAACATTATAGCTGATTAACTGGATTAAACACATCTCGCCGATAGCGTCATCTGCGCTCAGCTTTACCCATGCATACCCATTGCTCGGCACTGCGAATTTCGATAACACATTCCTTCTTAATGCCTTGGGACGTTATTCCAGGAGATGCAAGTTCAAATCCTGCTCGTGACTGTTATTTTTGATTTCACACATTGTGTTAATTTATACGGCTAAGCATGCCAAATGCTTAAAAAATATCAAAATAAGTAACAGGAAACCTACCTTATAGTGCACTCTCAGGCCAATGATCTGCGCCAGGAAAGAACGTGTAAGCCTGGCACGGACCAGCTGCCGGTACGTGCTACCCAGCGAGCTCTCGTACAGGCACTTGCCCACCAACTTACCGGCCAGCTCGAAGTGTTTTAGCTGAACACACAACATTATACAGAGTCAGTGCATGTGATAGATATGTAACACACACAACAATGTACAATAAGTTGCCAAAACTGATACACCCATCTAAGTCAAACGCAAAGTCAATCATTAAACACAAAGTGAAAAAAAGTCAATCCATCGGAAAATCGGTTGGTCTACAAGGACCTTTCTATTTCTATTTTAGCCATTTTCGACAAATTTGGTGTAGGCCTCCTTCAGATTTCGCCATTTATTTCGGTCATGCGCTACTTGCATCCATTTTCTTAATGTCATATTTCCAGCGCATTTGCGGTCTCTCGGTCTTTTTTCACCCCAAGGTCTCCACTCCAAGACTGCTTTGCCCCACGAGCCATGTTTTCGGGCTATGTGTCCTGCCCACTTCCATTTAAGATTTGCCACTCGTTTCACGTCATCTGTGACTTTACTCTGCTTTCTTAGCAAGGTGTTTGTTTTGTGGTCTATCAATGTTGTCCATGGTACTATATCCGCTTCGGAACCCGGCTTGTTCGGGGGATTGGTAGAAATCAAACTTGTTGGTCAGACGAAGGGTAATGATTTTGGTAAGCAATTTATATAGATGCGATAGTAAACTAATTGGGCGATAGTTATTTAAGTCTGTTTTATCGCCTTTTTTAAATAATAGGATCACGTTAGCAGATTCTAATTCTGTTGGTATTTTTCCATCTTCAAGATATTTGTTGAGCAGTGTCTTAATATAATCTGCTACAAGTTTTCCTCCTTTGACCATTTCAATTATCAGCCCGTCCTCACCTGGAGATTTACCATTCTTCATCCTGCTTAAGGCTATTTCCATGGTAGATATCTCTGGTATGTCTTCTGATCCGACATTCATGATATGTCTATTTTGCATACGCGTTGACTTTGGGTTTTTAGATGCATAAAGCTGTTGGTAGTACTGTTCAATGGTATGCGTTAGTAGTTTTCTGTCCCATACCAAATTTTTATCTTTCTCCAGAAGTTTTGTAATTTGCTGTGCGCCCTGAGATATTGCTTTTCTAAATACCTTGGGGCCTTTGTATTTCTCTATAAGGGATTGCACATTTTTTTCGCGGTATTCCTTGATGTCACTTTCAACCATTTTCCTTACTTTTTTGCAAATGCTTCGGAACTGCTCTGTTGCTGCACGTCTTAGGTGGCATTTTTTAGTTTGCGGCGGTTATTTTTGCCTTTGGAGACCATTTATTTTGCTTTGTTATAGAGGGTACTTTTTATATGTTTAGCAAGTTCATTTGCATTGGAATGTGGATGAGGTAATAAAAGCGCATCGTTGAATCTTGTTTGGTATGTATGTTTATTTATTGAGGGGATTATTGGGTCTATCTTTATCTTTCTTAATTTTATGGTATTATAACTTGACATTTTTCCGTTTATAATGACTTTTGTTCTTAAAAGACGGTGATCGCTGCCAGTATTAGAAGCATTAAGGATGTTAACGTCCGCAATAACACATTTGTGACTGCTAAACACATAGTCTATTTCATTCTTGTGTCGTCCACCTGGAGATAATCATGATTTCATTCCTGTCCATACTTTTTGAAAAAAGGAACTCATATGGAAAAGGTTATGTTACTCTAAAAAGTTAACCAGTCTGGAGCCTGAAGAATTTCTATTACCATATCCATAATTTTTTTGCTAAACATTTTTCTAAATCTTCATAAAATATGTCTACAGATTCATCAGATGCGTTGGTGCGTATGCTTGAATAATTGTTATGGAAATTTTCCGTGTAATTTTTAAAAGTAAACAATGGATTCTGTTTGAGATGGAATCTATAGACATAATGTTATACCAGATGCGTTTGTTTATAAGCAGTCCCACGCCATGATTATAGGCATCGTTATCGCTTCCTCGGTAATAAAGAATGTGACCATTGTTCAGTTTTAGACATTTTTCACCTGGTCTTCTCACTTCAGATAAACCTACTACATCCCATGTAATCTTATCCAGCTCGTACATTAGTTCTTCAAGCCTGTCTTCAGTCCTTAGAGTCCTTACGTTATATGATGCCACTGCAATTTGTGATGTTCTTCCTTTCGTGCTTTTGTTTTTTCGACAGCTCGTTAACTCCCAGAGATTCTTAGCGCCCCTGAGTCTGCCGGCTCCCACACTGCTGTCTGTGCTGGGGGTTGCAGACCCACTGGGAACTCGGGGCCTTTGTGTTTTGTGTGTTTCCATTCTGAAGGGTTTAGGCTTAACTAACTCACCCACTTGCCTAAGGTGTCTTGGTGAGTGGGAAGTAATCCTGCTGACTAGGACTATGGGTGCTACCGTTGGTCTTATTAGACTAACAAGGACCTTTACATTGTTGAAGTTCAAAAACATTTCAAGTTAGTCATGCCTCAGTAAAGTGATGGAGATATTACTGGAAGCTTCTATGGAGTTTTAGAGAGAATACGAAAAAACACGTTACGCCGTATCACTTATGCACATACACAAATAGTTAATTAATAAAAATGCCACCACTTTAATACTTGAAATAACACAAGTTTTGGAAAATAATGTAGAGTGGCGTCAAAACTGTTTCATGTTTCCGCCAAAACTCCCAAAAACACTTTGTGTGGCATGTATATGCATGATACGATAATATCGGGAGAAAAACTACTGGTGCTACCTTCAAGTGCGGTGGCCGATCAGGATTAGGGTGCACCAAGCCGGTGGGCGAGTCGTGGAAGGACACGAAGAGCCCGAACTTGGAGTCGAACAGCTGCCCACACAGTAACGAGAACCACTCACGGCGCAGTCCGCCCCAGTCCACACCTGATATGCATCATGCAGATAACATAAATTATTTTTATCATACTGGCTGAGCGCCATTATCCAGACTAGAATGGGAACTTACTCATCCCTTCGTGCGGTGACTTTATTTCAAAGTAAGAAACTATTTGTATACATTTTGGAATGTGGCCTAATTGTCTCTGATTGAAAAAAAAATGGACAGATATGGTATGGTCTTAAGGCACAGAACATAATAGTACCACAGTCTAAGCCATACAGTCAGTCATCGCCTTTGATGTTGTCGAAAATGCCGAATTCGTCTAGACATTCGTCACGATGAATAAAAGTGCTAGGGTTGTCCCAATGGCAAGAAATAAAAACATATATTAGTATATCTATATTTTTTTATTTATTTTTTACTTATGTACTTTCGTGGTTCGTGGGTTGTCAACAAGTGCACACTATCTCAGCAACTAAAAATGGTTTAAAAATATAAATTGCTTTCGTGTTTGCTGTGCCAAAAGTGTTTTGTTTGTGCATTTGTAATATATACACACATTCAGTGTACTCAGTGATAAAAACTAATAATTACCTAGAAACAGACCCTAAATAAAACAAGCTTAAAAAACGTTCTCATCATTACCCGCATTTTCTTGAATTGAAGACTTTATTATTTTATTTACTAAAAACGATTTATTATTACAAAATTAACCGAAAATGGAAGACACCGCAGACAACATAACCGTACGTAATAAAATATTTAGATCTCATTCCGATTTGAATTTATCGCATATGCAGCATAAACACAACTTGTTAAATTCCACCATAATGGACTGTACCATGATGAGTACTCAGAGTGCTATAGACAACTTTGATGAATGATTTGCGGAAAACTTGAAGAATGAAATTAATATATTAAAACAAAAACTAAAGATCGCCGACTGTGAAATTGAGAACCTAAACTATTAAAGTGCAATTTATAATTTGTGAAAAAGGAAAAAGAGTATTTTAGTACAGGCGGGAATCGAACCTGCGTCCCTTCCTATCCGGGGAAGTGCTCTAATCCACTGAGCTACAATACTATCTTTTAGACATACCCAATCTCCTTATCACATTTGTCTTAACGACCAACCTCTATCGGAACGCATTTACATGGATTAATCCAATATAGTAAGTTTAATTTTGCAAATAAAATTCATACTATTTGATGGCGTGATTGTACTTTAAGAGTAAATGAGATGTCAAGTGCTAAAATATAGATCAAAAAAAAACCTAAACTATAAAAATAGTAATTTAAAACAAACTGTAGAAGAACAACAGCGACAATAGACTTATTAAAAAAAATTCCAGCTCCACTGCTCTCCAAATAAATCATGTTACACCCGTTCACCGACGAATATACAAAAATAACTTAAAAACAAATAAGCAATGTACTGCGCCCTCGCCTCGTATCACTAGTGCCTGTAGAAATATAAACGGCAATGTTGTTTTTTGTTACTTAGATCCATTTTTGGTAAGCTTAGATAGACACTAAATTCACTTAAAAACTTTAGCACTATTATAATCATTGGTGATATGAATATAAATATTATATCAGACCCACCTAACCGTCATGTCGATGAGTACCTGAATTTGTTGGCTTCATACGCTATGTTACCAGCTCATAATTTTCCCACAAGAGGACAAACTTGTATCGATCATGTGATTATGCGAACCCCTAATCTTGCCACTACTCTTGTAATCAACTCTACCACTACAGACCATTTACCTCTTCTTTTATGCTGCAACTTCGCCATGACTCACAACAAGATGAGGAAAAGCTACCTGAAAAATAATATCCCCGCTATAGTTGAGGAACTAGAAAATACCAATTTCTCCGCTCTGCTAAAGCTAAAAGACCCCGATGCAGCTGTCAATGATCTGATTAGCATTATATCCACAATAATAAGTAAAAATAGCCGCCATGTTCCCATATCTAGTCGTAGACGAATAATTAAGCCCTGGATCACTCCTGGTCTTCTTAAATGTATTAGACATAGAGACAAGTTGTACCGTAAATTTAAGAAATATCCTTCTAGCGAGACCCACAAAATGATATATCTTCGCTATCGCACATACTGTAACAACCTACTAAAGAAAGTCAAAAGTGAATACCATAGGAATGAGTTTCTAAAGGCTAAGAAAAATCCAAAAAAAACCTGGAATATTATTAAAGAGATTGCTAACCTTACTCATAAACAATCTACAGCGTCTTCAGCGCTACTTCTAAATCTAGAAAACAATCCAAAAGCCTCTGCCAATGCAGTTAATTACTTCTTCGCAAATGTGGGGAAAAATTTAGCATCTCAGATTACTCCTGCCCCAAATACTGTTCTATATCCTTCTTACTGGCATAATGTTTCTATTAAATATCCTGTGAATTCTATGGCTCTTCTAGATGTTGATAATAAAGAGATTGAAAATATAATCATGAACCTTAAAAATAAATCATCTGTTGGTTGGGACCAAATATCCTGTGCAGTAATAAAATCTGCGAAACATGTTCTTACTCCTCTTTTAAAATATATATTTAACATCTCTTTTGCCTCAGGCACCTTCCCTCGTGCATTCAAAAAGGCCGTTGTGCACCCCATTTTCAAGAGTGGAGACCGAGATAGTGTCACAAACTATAGACCGATATCAGTTTTAACTACACTCTCTAAAATCTTTGAAAAAGTTATTAACTCTAGACTTATTAATTTTCTTAATAAAACCAATGCACTATCACAAAACCAGTTTGGTTTCAGAAGTGGTCGATCGACTGAGGATGCAGTCCTTAATCTAACTGAAACTATAATCAAATCTATTGACAAAAAGCAAAAAACAGGCGGTATTTTCTTGGATTTATCGAAGGCATTTGACACTGTCTCGGTCCCCAATCTTATACAGAAGTTAGAACACGTAGGCCTAAGAGGTAATGTACTTAACCTGTTTCGCAGCTATTTAGAAAATCGAATACAGTATGTCTCTATTAACGGTATTGAGAGTGAGGAGATAGCTGTCTCTTTTGGCGTCCCCCAAGGCAGTGTCCTTGGCCCTACCCTCTTTCTCATTTATATAAACCAACTATGCGATCTTCACCTCCCTAATTGCAAATTGTTCACTTACGCGGATGATACCGCTCTTATCATTAACGGCAGTAGTTGGGATGAGGTTCGTTATTACTCGGAATATGCTCTCAAAATTATTATGAATTGGTTAAGGTCTAACCTTCTTACCCTAAACGTGACCAAAAGTTATTTCATCCCCTTTTCACCTAACCTTAACTCCCAACCTCCCCCAACGCTCTCTATTTGTGCTCATACTTGTGATATTATTACCCCTGTTTGCAATTGTCCGGAAATAAGACGAGCGCCGTCCGTTAAATATCTGGGAGTTGAAATCGATTCTACTTTAAGTTGGAAGTTACAAATAGACTCCCTTGTTTCACGTACTCGTAAACTTGTATTTGTCTTTAAAAAATTACGATCAACTCTATGATGTGATGCCTTAAAAACAGTTTATTATGCTTTAGCTCAGTCTATTTTATGTTACTGCGTTACCACATGGGGAAGCGCAGCTAAAACAACTCTGTTAAGGGTAGAAAGAGCGCAAAGGGCCATACTCAAAGTTATTTATAGTAAACCCTATATTTTCCCCACTGTTGAACTGTACTCACTATCTTCAGTTCTTACAGTCCGAAAACTCTACGTCCTAAACACAATTGTTCGCAAACATTCACAACTTACCTTTGACCCTACCTTTCTCACCTCCAAGCGAAGATCTGATAAAGTTTGCATAATAGAAACGCGTCGTACGACTTTAGCAAGTCGCCACTACTATTACATTAGCTCTCTGCTTTATAATAAAGTAAACAAACTACTTAATATTTATCCTCTGACTCATCATAAGTGTAAAATTATATGTCTGGAATGGCTGTTATCCCTATCATATGATGCCACTGAAGATCTCCTTAATTAGTTTAAAACACAAATACTATCATTCACATTACTCATATATCTACATAAACACACACACACACACACACACACAAACACCAACAGACAAACACACACACACACACACACGGCGTGGCTTTATATTTTTAACATACAATATGATATTTAGATATTTGTTTTCTTTTTAAATTTCTTTTAATCATTATGTATCCTACTATATATCACTTTTGGAATTGATTGATTCGGAGGAGGGCGTTGGTGTTTGCGACACAGTTTTATAAACTTCTGCAGATACCACCGTTTCCTCTTTTTAAGTTATTGTTTGTTTTTGATTTCCAAATAAAGCAATTTGAATTTGAATTTGGAAACGGCAATGTTACGCAGAACGCAATACAACTCACAAATATACAAAATAACAAAAACTGTAATAGCATGCCGAACAGTGGCTACCAATTATTAAATCAAATAAGTGTTCCTAACAATGGTATACGTATGGTCAATCCAATGAAAACTGAAAGCACATTACATACCCAGCTAACTATAAAACATAGGCAATCTATTTAGATATTTTTATATATATTTTTAGCATTTGACATGCTTAGCAAAATACATTAAACACAAAGTGAAAAATGTGAAATCGAAAATAACAGTCACGAGCAGGATTTGAACCTGCATCTCCTGGATACCGTCCAGATGCTTTGCCAATTCAGCCATCGTGACCCTTGCTCCTGACTGCTAATTTCGATAACACATTTATACTTAACGTCTTTTGGGTGACGCCTGCACCATCTGTCGGAAGTATTTTCATACATTATACCGACCAGGTAAACTTAATTTTATAATTAAGATTTTACCTAACAATGACGCAAACCCTATAAATATTTAGATATTTTTATATATATTTTTGAGCAAGGGTCACGCAAAAATGCTGAATTGGCAAAGCATCTGGACGGTATCCAGGAGATGCAGGTTCAAATCCTGCTCGTGACTGTTATTTTCGATTTCACATTTTTCACTTTGTGTTTAATATAGGCAATCTATATTTGATAATCTATATTTGAAGCGACAGTTGTGTATGCAATTTATGATAGTAAAATGAATGCGGTCGAAATGCGATCTCTGCGGAGAATCTGTGGAGTGAGGCTGACTGACCGCATTCGTAACGACGACATAAGAGAGTGAGTAGGTATGAAAGAGAGTATTGGTGTAAAAATGCGAAAGGGAATGCTCCAATAGTTCGGACATGTGGAAAGAATGCCGGACGTGCGACTGGTTAAGAAGATATATAATGCGAAAGTGGAAGGATGTAGGTACAGGGGGAGCACCGATACTCACCTACCTAGACCAAATCGGTCATGTATTGAAGGAAGGTGGAGTTAGGAGTCTTCGAAACCGGCGAGCGTGTATTTTTTTTTATTACACATTTAAACAAATTAATTAAAGTTAATTAGAATGTAAGTATGTTATTGTACAATGACGTGTAGCATTTGATCTTTTATTCCAGCTTTAAAAATAATTTGTCTCATTGTTCATCATCTCTAGTTTTGGTAGCACTTAACCCAACAAGCTCATGTTTAAAACGCATTTTATTTTGTTTCTTTATTGTAATATTTTATCTCGATAGCCCTGACAAAAAGCTCCCGAACGACTGAGCGTAGATGTTCGGCTGTTCGAGAGCGCCCCGCCCGCGTCTCACCCCGCACCGCACCGCACGATAGCTCTGTCTAGATGTCTTCGATGGCCGACTGTATGGTTCTTAGACTGTGATAGTACTGAGTAGGGAATGGACACTGTGCCTCTTCCACCAATCGGAGCTGCCTCACCTCGCTAGGGGTTGTCGAAAACCCAATTGCACAAGAGATCGCACTACATGCGACGACGAAGCGAGGCAGTTGGTTTTATACAAGCTTTTTTTTACTCGCGATATTTTTACGGTTGAGAATGGGATATTCTTGAGCTGTTTATAGCAGTTTGTCAAGTAAACGTGACAAAGATAGGTGTATTCTCTTAAGAATAAAATTAGGTAAGTTGTTCTTGGTAACCTACTCACTAACTAGGTACTTTATGATTGTAAATTTTTAAGTAGTGTAACTTTTTTAAATAAAGTAAAAAGTCAATTAGCTTATTTATATTTTATTTCTGATCTGATATCAGTAGATTTATCAGTTGCAAAAAGTTTCACATTTGTCTTACAAGCATAATGAATATTGGTTTTACTGACTACACTGAACTAAACAATGAACAAGTTAACGGCAACCACCGCTCAGCTATAAAATGTACACTATGGGCGTACATTTTATAGCTTAGAGGTGCCCCCGGTCGTATTCGCGCCACACTTCATGATTTTAAATGAGAACAAGCCTTAAGTTACTGTAATTATGATTATTATACAAAATTTGAACGTAGAATGATATGTTTATGCAGTGTAGGTATTATTTTAAATGAAGTGAAATGTGGGGTACATAACTAATAATTCGAGTGAGTTGGATATTTGTACGCAAAACGTGAATATACGAAATGTATTGAGCAATGTCAGAAGCTGGTTGTGTACAAGGAGTGTGGCCTGCGAGTACGCACCCTGCTCGCCGTGGAAGCTGACGTCGAAGCTCTTGCACCAGTCGGGCACGGCGAAGTGGCGCGTGGCCTTGAGGCTGGAGCGCACGAGGTCGGCGCGCAGCACGCGCACGCCCAGCTTGTCGTGCGCGTGCCGCGCGTGCGCCCGCCGCAGCTCGCTGTAGAAGAACTCCTGCTTGTTCTGTGCACACAACGCATCTGCTAGGCGCGGCCATTGCCCACGGATATATGTTAACTTACACAGCGTGTTGATGTGCAGTCGCCATTCATTTAGCATCATGTATTCAGGTCACCGATTACAAAAAAATATGAATATTTATTGAAAAAAATCCAGCTGTGCTCGATATTATTCTAAATACTGACTCCGTGTGACACGTGTAGGTAGATGCGTGAGTGCCACGCGCCGCTAGCACACCTCCATCTCTAATGTAATTTAGTAAGCTTAATCATTTAGGGCTGTGCACACCTCACATCCACCGTAAATGTGCCTCGATCAGGGAGTACCGTCCTCTCACAAAGAATCAGCATGAAAAAGTCTTAGGTACTCCTATTGCTGTGTTTCGTATGATAAGCGAGAGAGCCGGAGACCCAAACTCTCTTCTTATAACTTTACTATATATATCCTCCCTCTCCACTTCATACTTTTCCCTATCTTTGAAGTTAACAACACACAAATGACGCCTCTAGTGTTGCTAGTATTTATAGACTATGGTGATCGCTTACCATGACGTGGGCTGTATGCTTGGTCACCAACATAGTATAAAAAAATGCTTTGGTGCTTTAAGAAAATCGGGAGATAGCATTGTTATAAATTTTTCGTCAAAACTTACAGTTGGTAAGTACACGGTCATGGTGACTGTGTGTGTATCTGTGTATGTATGCATCATTTCATTATCTTTATTAGAGGTAGGAATTTGGCGGTAACTCACGTCCCTATTCTGTGCACTCTCACGTCTTATTCCGGTTTCGGCCTTAGAAACTTTTGTCTATATTCTGTTACCGAAGAATATTTTAACCAGCTTGCATATAAAATATAGCTCACACACGCTAGAACTACTATACACTAGGCATGCCAACCCCAGAGAAAGATATATATATTTATATATATATATCCATCCATCCATCAGCCTTTCAACGTCCACTGCTGGACATAGGCCTCCCCAAGAGAACGCCACAACGAGCGGTCCTGTGCCGACCGCATCCAACGGCTCCCCGCGACTTTAACCAGATCGTCGGTCCATCTAGTGGGCGACCGTCCTACGCTGCGCCGTCCGATACGTGGTCGCCACTCGAGAACCTTTCTTCCCCAACGGTTGTCGGTTCGTCGAGCGATGTGGCCTGCCCACTGCCACTTCCGCATGGCAACCCGGCGGGCTATGTCGGTCACTCTCGTTCTCCTAAGGATCTCCGTATTACGGATTCGATCACGTAGGGAAATACCAAGCATAGCCCGCTCCACGGCCCGCTGAGCGACTTTGAGCCTTGATACGAGGCCAACATTCAGAGACCACGTCTCTGTTCCGTATGTCATCACTGGTAACACACACTAGTCGTAGACCTTCGTTTTTAGACACTGCGGAATATTGGACGAGAAGATCTTCCTTAGCTTCCCGAACGCTGCCCAGCCGAGTTGGATTCGTCGATTGACCTCTTTCTCAAAGTTGTGCCTACCTAACTGAACTGTTTGTCCCAGGTAGACATAGTGATCGACAACTTCGAGAAGCGCACTCCCGACTAGGACCGGTGCTGAAATGACATGGACATTAGACATGACTTTCGTCTTGTCCATGTTCATTTTGAGACCCACTAGTCGGGAAACCCCGCTGAGATCATTGAGCATGGTGCCAAGGTCCTCCAGCGATTCTGCCATGACTACGATGTCGTCGGCATATCGAAGGTGAGTGATGTATTCGCCATTGATGTTGAAGCCAAATCCGGTCCAGTCCAAGAGCTTGAAGACATCTTCCAATGCAGCGGTGAAGAGTTTCGGAGACATAACGTCTCCCTGTCTAACACCTCTCTGCAGTTGGATCGGTTTCGTTCTCCTGTCCCGAACACGGACTGACATGGTGGCGTTTCTATACAAGCACTTCAGCACTTCGATGTACCGATAGTCAATTTGGCACCGCTGAAGGGACTGCAGCACCGCCCAAGTTTCGATCGAATCAAAGGCTTTCTCATAGTCCACAAACACCAGACACAGAGGCCGATTATATTTCTCGGTTTTCTGTATAATTTGGCGTAGCGTATGGATGTGGTCTTTGGTATTATAGCCTTTTCGGAAACCGGCTTGTTCGGGAGGCTGGAAGTCGTCAAGCCTGCGTGTGAGTCGATTTGTAATGACCCTCGAAAAACAACTTATATACGTGGCTCAAGAGCGAGATGGGTCTATAGTTCTTCAAGAGGGTTCTGTCACCTTTCTTGAAGAACAGCACCACCACGCTTCTGGTCCTCGACTCTGGAACGTCGCGCCCGAGAACGACGGAATTGAACAGCCTCTGAAGAGCTTTTATGACCGGCTTTCCGCCTGCTCTCAGAAGCTCTATGGTGATTCCGTCGTCTCCCGGTGCCTTCCCGTTCTTTAGTTGTTTGAGAGCCATTCTGATCTCGTACAGGCTGACGTCCGGGATATCTTCGGTAAAGTGCCGAGTTAGCTTGGATCTGGGATCTTGGACCAAGCCGACAACAGGACTCTGGGATCTGTACAACTGTCCATAGAACTGGTGGACCTCTCTCAAGATCTCATCTCGGGATGAAATGACAGTGCCGTCGTTGGTCCTCAGCTTATTCAACTGGCTTTGGCCAACAGACAGATCTCTTGCGAACACTTTCGAGCCTTGGTTCCGCTCTATCGCCTCTTTAATGCGGATAGCATTAAATTGGCGAATATCGTATCGCACAGCCTTGGAGACTGTCTGTTTAACCACCTCAGGCAGGACCAATCGGCTGAAGACTGGACTGTCATTTCTTTTCTCCTTTCCATGAGCTTGAGAGTACGGTCCGAGAGTTCACGAGTCCTAGTAACGCGACGGGCTTTGAAGTAGGTCGACCCGACCGCGTGGACAGTTTGCACGAACCTGCTGTTCAAATCGCTCGCTGATTTGCACTCATCTAGGCATTGGAAGCGATTTCGTAGTTCGAGCTTAAAGCTCTCGAGGTTCTGATATTGGGCAGGTGTTGGTCGGAGCGTAAACTTCATCAAGCGTGACCTCTCGACTTTCGTGCTAATATTCAAGATGCCTCTGACTAGTCGGTGATCACTCCCAGTTTTAATCCTGCTGATCACTGAGACATCATTGAATATGTGTCATTTGTCCGACAAGATGAAGTCAATCTCGTTTTTTACTGAACCATCAGGGCTTATCCAGGTCCATTTCCACTGGGCCTCAGGAAGCATCCTGAAGAAGGAATTCATCATGTAGAGGCCTTCCTTCTCCAGATTAGCCAGCATCTGGCCCCTGTGGTTCCTCTGCCCGAAACCATAGTGCCCCACTTTTAGCTCATCGTCTGTACTTTTGCCTAGTTTTGCGTTAAAGTCTCATATACACCCTCATAACCACCGCGAAGTAGGTTTTAGACGAGTGGATAGCCTTCGAGATATCCTCATATAGGGCCTCCACCTCATCGTCGGTGTGTCGAGGTCGGTGCGTAAGCCTGTATGACCTTCAACGAATACCGTTTGGTCATTCTGAGTATAAGGTACTCTCCATGTTGCCTACGAGAGACCTGCGAACGATAAACCCGACACCTTGGGACCGGTGGTCGCCCTCCCGGTGGAAGAGCAAGTTCCCGGACTGGTTGCTGATTGTCGTACCCTCACCCTCTCTTCGGACTTCTGAAACCCTATAATGTCTCAGCGGATCTTGCTTGTGTACGAACGTTGTGCGTTACCAGGGCCAGAGGTCGTTGTTTATGGTAGCTTATCCGCGACCGGAGATTCTTCGCACCCCCTGCTCCGCCGTTACCAGGACCGCTACCGTTAGGCCACGGAATAGCGGAGCTGCCGTGACTGGGGACCATTTTGTATCGTGTGCTCGTCATGGAGGATAATGCCATAATCGCCACGCTTGGCAGGCGGGTTGGCGATCGCAGTAGATATTGGTAATACTCGAGGGAGTGCTGCTGCCCACTCCCCCGGTATGCCCTCAGTCAGCTCTTACGACTCCCGTGGGTAGAGAGAGGGGTGGGACAACTCATATATATTTATATATATATATATATATATATATATAAACTTCTCATCTGAAAAATCGAAACACCTTGAAAGTTTATGTTTTGTAAGAATATTCAGAAAAATGTGCATATTTAGGAATATATGTCAAATGTCGTTTAATAGTGAATTTATATGAGGTTTTCAAATCCTAATGTTAATGTTCTAAATTCAAATAAAATTTTCATAGGTTTCGTATTTTGTTTAACAAGTCATTTTTATCCTGTATGGAGTATGAAGGAAATTGATAAAACAACACACGTAAATGAAAATGCTCTTATTACTACTTCCATACGGTTCTTCATCGGTCGGATGAGAGTCACGATCAAATTTCATTTCATTTCTCTAGGATTGCATTTTGCAGCTGGATATGTGTTTCTGGGGCAGGATCCCTTGCACGAATTCGTCTCTTTAATTCATCCCATAGATGTTCAATCGGATTCATGTCCGGGCTTCTTACTGGCCATTCCATAATGGAGATACCGACTTCGGTAACACCACTTGTGGCACTCTGGTAACAAATGCACAATATTTTCTACGTAGATATACCTTGGCAACATTTGTTATCAAGCATCTATTCTTTGCCAGGTCGAATTATATCTGTTATCTCTGTTTTACTAGTGGTGTAATGCATAGAGCAAGTAACTATCCCATTCTAAAGGAAACAATCTAACAAAACAAATAGCGGAAACGCTTACTCTGTGACAACATTCAATAGAAATAAAATAGAAGTCTTTGGTCAGTTCGTGGTCGAGCCGCCCGCGGCCATCTTGGTTGTTTCTACGCAGTAATATGTAATTTCGTGTGCGTTAATTTGTGATTTTGTAGTGTTTTTTGGTTGAATTATGCTGGAATTAGTTAAATAAACATATTATCTAGTGAAAACATATAGTTTTATGAAGTAGTGAAAGATTTCGATAACACATTCATACTTAACGTCTTTGGGTGACGCCGCGCCATCTGTCGGAAGTATACCTGGTCGGTATAATGTATGAAAATACTTCCGACAGATGGCGTGGCGTCACCCAAAGACGTTAAGTAAGAATGTGTTATCAAAATTAGCAGTCGGGAGCAATTGTACGATGGCTGAATTGGCAAAGCATCTGGACGGTATCCAGGAGATGCTGGTTCAAATCCTGTTCGTGACTGTTATTTTCGATTTCACATTTTTCAGTTTGTGTTTAAAGTATTTTGGTGGCACACGTTCTAGGCTCACGAGCGGGCAGTCGCGATGTGACGGGCGCCACCGTGGCACACGTTCTAGGCTCACGAGCGGGCAGTCTCGCACTACTAATAATAACAGGGGAGCCATCTTGCTTGCGGACATGAATTTTGCCGTGCTTGACCCATACAAACTTGAAATCCTTTGCCGTCGCTAGTATTTTAGTTTTATTAAGGAGTTTCTTGGAGATAGGACTAAGGTGATCATTAACATATACTCGATTACATTTACCATCAAAGTCCAAATCGTGCGTAGATAGGGTTTTGAACGAACGAGCAGCAGCAACAAAGTCTTCCTTTATATAGCGGTTTAGGAAACTCACGACTATTGATTTTTCCTTGGAACTAAACGAAGGAATTGACGAAAAAATTACCTGGGTTTTAGTAAACGGAAAATTTGCTTTGCGGCAAATTTTGTCCAAAATACCAAACAAATCTTCATCTTTTTTAAGTGGAATCCCCTTTATTTCCACGTTATTAAGTCTGGATCTCTGATCAATCGTGGACAGTTCTGACTTAACAAAGTCGATGTCAAGTTGCATCGCGTTAGCTGCCTCTTGAAGACGCTCTAAATTAATTACTCGGGGCTCAGCGGAAAAGTCATCCAATCGCCCTGTATTAAAATCGTAGCTAACTTTCAGCTCCTTGAGCTCTTCTTTTATGGACTTCACGTCGTCTGTTAATCTTGGAATGCCAGCCAATTGAGCCTTGAGTTCACGAATCTCGCCAAGAATAGTCTGAACCGATGCTGATTCCGGGGAAAGTAATGAAGAAGGAGATGATGGTGATTTACGGCACGTCCCGCACTTCCACACCGCTCTTCTGTCACTGTCACTGCCTAATTTTCTACATCCACTCTCCCCAATGCCAGCACATCCGAAGTCCAAATTCTTCTTATAGGATGCGCACTGCACTCCATCGTTAAAAGTTTCACTGCAGATATCACACTTCATTGTGAAATGTAGGTTTAATGAAGATAAAAAAATGTTGGGAAACACTGGATAAGGAATCAGTTAACGTCTTATTTTGTTTAACAAGTCATTTTTATCCTGTATGGAGTATGAAGGAAATTGATAAAACAACACACGTAAATGAAAATGCTCTTATTACTACTTCCATACGGTTCTTCATCGGTCGGATGAGAGTCACGATCAAATTTCATTTCATTTCTCTAGGATTGCATTTTGCAGCTGGATATGTGTTTCTGGGGCAGGATCCCTTGCACGAATTCGTCTCTTTAATTCATCCCATAGATGTTCAATCGGATTCATGTCCGGGCTTCTTACTGGCCATTCCATAATGGAGATACCGACTTCGGTAACACCACTTGTGGCACTCTGGTAACAAATGCACAATATTTTCTACGTAGATATACCTTGGCAACATTTGTTATCAAGCATCTATTCTTTGCCAGGTCGAATTATATCTGTTATCTCTGTTTTACTAGTGGTGTAATGCATAGAGCAAGTAACTATCCCATTCTAAAGGAAACAATCTAACAAAACAAATAGCGGAAACGCTTACTCTGTGACAACATTCAATAGAAATAAAATAGAAGTCTTTGGTCAGTTCGTGGTCGAGCCGCCCGCGGCCATCTTGGTTGTTTCTACGCAGTAATATGTAATTTCGTGTGCGTTAATTTGTGATTTTGTAGTGTTTTTTGGTTGAATTATGCTGGAATTAGTTAAATAAACATATTATCTAGTGAAAACATATAGTTTTATGAAGTAGTGAAAGATTTCGATAACACATTCATACTTAACGTCTTTGGGTGACGCCGCGCCATCTGTCGGAAGTATACCTGGTCGGTATAATGTATGAAAATACTTCCGACAGATGGCGTGGCGTCACCCAAAGACGTTAAGTAAGAATGTGTTATCAAAATTAGCAGTCGGGAGCAATTGTACGATGGCTGAATTGGCAAAGCATCTGGACGGTATCCAGGAGATGCTGGTTCAAATCCTGTTCGTGACTGTTATTTTCGATTTCACATTTTTCAGTTTGTGTTTAAAGTATTTTGGTGGCACACGTTCTAGGCTCACGAGCGGGCAGTCGCGATGTGATGGGCGCCACCGTGGCACACGTTCTAGGCTCACGAGCGGGCAGTCTCGCACTACTAATAATAACAGGGGAGCCATCTTGCTTGCGGACATGAATTTTGCCGTGCTTGACCCATACAAACTTGAAATCCTTTGCCGTCGCTAGTATTTTAGTTTTATTAAGGAGTTTCTTGGAGATAGGACTAAGGTGATCATTAACATATACTCGATTACATTTACCATCAAAGTCCAAATCGTGCGTAGATAGGGTTTTGAACGAACGAGCAGCAGCAACAAAGTCTTCCTTTATATAGCGGTTTAGGAAACTCACGACTATTGATTTTTCCTTGGAACTAAACGAAGGAATTGACGAAAAAATTACCTGGGTTTTAGTAAACGGAAAATTTGCTTTGCGGCAAATTTTGTCCAAAATACCAAACAAATCTTCATCTTTTTTAAGTGGAATCCCCTTTATTTCCACGTTATTAAGTCTGGATCTCTGATCAATCGTGGACAGTTCTGACTTAACAAAGTCGATGTCAAGTTGCATCGCGTTAGCTGCCTCTTGAAGACGCTCTAAATTAATTACTCGGGGCTCAGCGGAAAAGTCATCCAATCGCCCTGTATTAAAATCGTAGCTAACTTTCAGCTCCTTGAGCTCTTCTTTTATGGACTTCACGTCGTCTGTTAATCTTGGAATGCCAGCCAATTGAGCCTTGAGTTCACGAATCTCGCCAAGAATAGTCTGAACCGATGCTGATTCCGGGGAAAGTAATGAAGAAGGAGATGATGGTGATTTACGGCACGTCCCGCACTTCCACACCGCTCTTCTGTCACTGTCACTGCCTAATTTTCTACATCCACTCTCCCCAATGCCAGCACATCCGAAGTCCAAATTCTTCTTATAGGATGCGCACTGCACTCCATCGTTAAAAGTTTCACTGCAGATATCACACTTCATTGTGAAATGTAGGTTTAATGAAGATAAAAAAATGTTGGGAAACACTGGATAAGGAATCAGTTAACGTCGAAACGTGCTTACTTAACGAGTGTTCGAAGCGTTTAGTGCAAGCAGTTGTGGCCCAGACACAAGACAAGCTCTGTCTTACCGTCGGTGCTGATTCCTCCCCAAACCGTCCACGAACCGCCACCATAGCTGACCTTTTCTTCAATGCAGCATTGTGCAAAGCGTTCTCCATCTCTTCTGTAGAACTTGTTCCTTCCGTCGTTACCATACAGCATAATTTTACACTCATCAGAAAAGAGGACTTTGTTTCACTGGAGGTATGACCAATTTAGGTGCTCACGTGCAAAGTTAAGGCGCGCTCTTCGATGGTCTGCAGTTAATTTTGGCCCATTTGCTGGCTTGTGCGGTAGGTACCAGTCCACGTTCCTTCAACCTTCTTCTAATTGTAGAGTCACTTACAGCCACCCTACGTACAACATGAAGCTGCTGCTGGAGTTAAAAAGCATTAAGGCGCCGATTTCGTAAAGAAGTTGTTACAATAAATCGATCATGTCGCTCAGAAGTGACCCGATTCCTGCCAGATCCTGAGCGGCGCGTGAACAAACCAGTCTCCCGATAGCGTTTGTAGACTCTATGAACAGACGACAGGCTTAGATGCAATCTTTCAGCCACAATACGCTGACTAAGTCCAGAATCCAGCAATGTCACCACTTGGGTGGCTTCTGCGGGCGAAGTATCCATATGTTTTAGAAAAAAAACTTTTTGAGACGTCCCAAAGTCACAGTACACATACAATATGCAGAACACAGAACAAAAAGTTTTAAGATAAGTGCTGATTTTTAGTTTTCAAAGGTGAAATGTACTCCAACTCTAAACGCACATTTGTCTCAAAACAGTAAATCATTTAATTTATAGGATAAACAAATGAAATTCTAATTTTGAATTTAGAATTTTCGCTTATCACTGTAATGGCCAAACTGCCAGCTATACAATCATGTGATTTTTTTCATGGAATGAAAACTCTTTTGTGTTAAATTAGGACATAATAAAAAAGGAAGTGTATTGATTTTTCTGATGAGAAGTGTATATTATTGCCTATGGCGGCAGACGAGCCAGCGGTCCACCTGATGGTAAATGGTAACCGCCACTCATGCATCCAGCAATACCCGTGGTACAGCCAGACCGCTGCCTACCGGGAAAGATATAAATCATGGAAAAGAAAATTGACCAGACGAGGATATTTGGATACCAGGTATCTCACCTTAAAAGTGTCTTCTCCTCCGCAGTTCGCGATAAGCAGTTGCGTAAATGTGGCGGCAATGAGATCCCTCTCCGCAGACACCAGATCCAGTTGTGGCTGAACCCCATCCTCCAACGAAAATTCTCCACCCGGACCCGATCCCAAAGGCGTAGGCTTTAGTATCAACTGTTTTAATAGAAAGATAAAATTAAAAATATATTTAAAATTATACACGTTTTTAGATGTGTCTAATCTATATCTAAGGGGAAACTTGACAGTCGCGCCGCCAAGATGGCGGCGTGACTAACCAATAAGCTCTGAGAATCGAAATGGCTGAAGTTACTACCATCAGCTAATTTTCTCAATGCGAGCAGAGGCAGAGGACTCTCGCTACGACTCGCCTTCCGTGCATACTGGTAGTAGTAGGGTACCAATGGCTTACTGGTTATCGGGCCCGATATGTACCAACGTCTACCGTATGCCTACCACCTGTCCGTGAAAAATCATAGTGTGTATGGTTGTAACGGGAGATGACAACCATTCATTGATTTCTCATGTGAGAAATTCAGTGTTAAGCAGCGGCTTGGCAGAATTCTTAATATTGCTGAGTCCATGATCTACTCTCATCACTTACCATCATCGTGGCTCATCTACCATCATAGTAAATAAAAAAATCCTCCTATAAAATACTGGTGGCATAGTGTTACCATACCAAAACGTGAGGCAGCATTGGACACTTCAGATCTTCAGTAGATTTGTATAAAGCATGCAAAACAAACGAGATGGCGACAAGAAAATAAGTTTTAGTAAAAATAGTGTGTGACCTTGGTGGAGGGGCACAGGCGGAAGCTGGTGATCCTCTTAGGGATGAACTTGAAGAGATAGTCCTTAAGCGTGAGCTGCTTGGGGCTGAGGCAGCAGAGCACCTTGCGTGGTCGGCCCGACACCAGGCGCGCCTCGTAGCAGATGTTGTGTCGCTTGGATGAGATGTTGCGCTGTACCGTCGCCGTGTCACTCGCTGCCGGGGGATTCATTCTTATTTAGTTAATATGATCAACCAACAATAACATCAGATAATGTCACCATTTTGGCATTATAGTGGTTACAGATTTTCTTTGACTACCAAAGAAATTGCTCACCAGTGAGCACGATGCAGTCAAACTCCCCATTAAGCAGTAATATGTCTTCATAGAACACCGCCGCTCTGTACACGCCGGCACGCTCGAAGCATAGCTCTAGAACCACTCGTTGGTTCACGCTGTCATACGAAAACGTTGCTGATGATGACAGGGCTTCGTCCACTTCACATCCCAGAGGGTTGATTTTGATCGAGAAACCCTGTGACCCGAATATAATGTCCAGAATGAAATTAGTAGAAAAATTAGCTGATCTGCGAACACAAAGTACAAAATGTGAAACCGAAAATAACAGTCACGAGCAGGATTTAACGTATATCTCCTGGAAAACTGTACCATATGTTTTGCGAATTCAGTTGCCGTGACATCAACTCGGGACTGCCGATTTCGATAACACATTCCTTTTTTATGTCTCGGGTGTCATATGTGCCATTTGCCGAATGTTTGCATACACTAGTGGGGATTGTGAAAGGTGTATCATGTAATACACAATGTATGTCGAGTCTAGGAATGATGTGAGTGTAACGAGTCGAACGCGTGCCCCGCCGCGCACGTGGGCGACACATACTGACCTGCGGGGGCAGGTCGGGCGGCGCGGGGTTGTCGAACTGGTCGCGCGGGTGCACGAGCAGGCGGCGCGCGTGCCCCGCCGCGCACGTGGGCGACACATACTGACCTGCGGGGGCAGGTCGGGCGGCGCGGGGTTGTCGAACTGGTCGCGCGGGTGCACGAGCAGGCGGCGCGCGTGCCCCGCCGCGCACGTGGGCGACACATACTGACCTGCGGGGGCAGGTCGGGCGGCGCGGGGTTGTCGAACTGGTCGCGCGGGTGCACGAGCAGGCGGCGCGCGTGCCCCGCCGCGCACGTGGGCGACACATACTGACCTGCGGGGGCAGGTCGGGCGGCGCGGGGTTGTCGAACTGGTCGCGCGGGTGCACGAGCAGGCGGCGCGCGTGCCCCGCCGCGCACGTGGGCGACACATACTGACCTGCGGGGGCAGGTCGGGCGGCGCGGGGTTGTCGAACTGGTCGCGCGGGTGCACGAGCAGGCGGCGCGCGTGCCCCGCCGCGCACGTGGGCGACACATACTGACCTGCGGGGGCAGGTCGGGCGGCGCGGGGTTGTCGAACTGGTCGCGCGGGTGCACGAGCAGGCGGCGCGCGTGCCCCGCCGCGCACGTGGGCGACACATACTGACCTGCGGGGGCAGGTCGGGCGGCGCGGGGTTGTCGAACTGGTCGCGCGGGTGCACGAGCAGGCGGCGCGCGTGCCCCGCCGCGCACGTGGGCGACACATACTGACCTGCGGGGGCAGGTCGGGCGGCGCGGGGTTGTCGAACTGGTCGCGCGGGTGCACGAGCAGGCGGCGCGCGTGCCCCGCCGCGCACGTGGGCGACACATACTGACCTGCGGGGGCAGGTCGGGCGGCGCGGGGTTGTCGAACTGGTCGCGCGGGTGCACGAGCAGGCGGCGCGCGTGCCCCGCCGCGCACGTGGGCGACACATACTGACCTGCGGGGGCAGGTCGGGCGGCGCGGGGTTGTCGAACTGGTCGCGCGGGTGCACGAGCAGGCGGCGCGCGTGCCCCGCCGCGCACGTGGGCGACACATACTGACCTGCGGGGGCAGGTCGGGCGGCGCGGGGTTGTCGAACTGGTCGCGCGGGTGCACGAGCAGGCGGCGCGCGTGCCCCGCCGCGCACGTGGGCGACACATACTGACCTGCGGGGGCAGGTCGGGCGGCGCGGGGTTGTCGAACTGGTCGCGCGGGTGCACGAGCAGGCGGCGCGCGTGCCCCGCCGCGCACGTGGGCGACACATACTGACCTGCGGGGGCAGGTCGGGCGGCGCGGGGTTGTCGAACTGGTCGCGCGGGTGCACGAGCAGGCGGCGCGCGTGCCCCGCCGCGCACGTGGGCGACACATACTGACCTGCGGGGGCAGGTCGGGCGGCGCGGGGTTGTCGAACTGGTCGCGCGGGTGCACGAGCAGGCGGCGCGCGTGCCCCGCCGCGCACGTGGGCGACACATACTGACCTGCGGGGGCAGGTCGGGCGGCGCGGGGTTGTCGAACTGGTCGCGCGGGTGCACGAGCAGGCGGCGCGCGTGCCCCGCCGCGCACGTGGGCGACACATACTGACCTGCGGGGGCAGGTCGGGCGGCGCGGGGTTGTCGAACTGGTCGCGCGGGTGCACGAGCAGGCGGCGCGCGTGCCCCGCCGCGCACGTGGGCGACACATACTGACCTGCGGGGGCAGGTCGGGCGGCGCGGGGTTGTCGAACTGGTCGCGCGGGTGCACGAGCAGGCGGCGCGCGTGCCCCGCCGCGCACGTGGGCGACACATACTGACCTGCGGGGGCAGGTCGGGCGGCGCGGGGTTGTCGAACTGGTCGCGCGGGTGCACGAGCAGGCGGCGCGCGTGCCCCGCCGCGCACGTGGGCGACACATACTGACCTGCGGGGGCAGGTCGGGCGGCGCGGGGTTGTCGAACTGGTCGCGCGGGTGCACGAGCAGGCGGCGCGCGTGCCCCGCCGCGCACGTGGGCGACACATACTGACCTGCGGGGGCAGGTCGGGCGGCGCGGGGTTGTCGAACTGGTCGCGCGGGTGCACGAGCAGGCGGCGCGCGTGCCCCGCCGCGCACGTGGGCGACACATACTGACCTGCGGGGGCAGGTCGGGCGGCGCGGGGTTGTCGAACTGGTCGCGCGGGTGCACGAGCAGGCGGCGCGCGTGCCCCGCCGCGCACGTGGGCGACACATACTGACCTGCGGGGGCAGGTCGGGCGGCGCGGGGTTGTCGAACTGGTCGCGCGGGTGCACGAGCAGGCGGCGCGCGTGCCCCGCCGCGCACGTGGGCGACACATACTGACCTGCGGGGGCAGGTCGGGCGGCGCGGGGTTGTCGAACTGGTCGCGCGGGTGCACGAGCAGGCGGCGCGCGTGCCCCGCCGCGCACGTGGGCGACACATACTGACCTGCGGGGGCAGGTCGGGCGGCGCGGGGTTGTCGAACTGGTCGCGCGGGTGCACGAGCAGGCGGCGCGCGTGCCCCGCCGCGCACGTGGGCGACACATACTGACCTGCGGGGGCAGGTCGGGCGGCGCGGGGTTGTCGAACTGGTCGCGCGGGTGCACGAGCAGGCGGCGCGCGTGCCCCGCCGCGCACGTGGGCGACACATACTGACCTGCGGGGGCAGGTCGGGCGGCGCGGGGTTGTCGAACTGGTCGCGCGGGTGCACGAGCAGGCGGCGCGCGTGCCCCGCCGCGCACGTGGGCGACACATACTGACCTGCGGGGGCAGGTCGGGCGGCGCGGGGTTGTCGAACTGGTCGCGCGGGTGCACGAGCAGGCGGCGCGCGTGCCCCGCCGCGCACGTGGGCGACACATACTGACCTGCGGGGGCAGGTCGGGCGGCGCGGGGTTGTCGAACTGGTCGCGCGGGTGCACGAGCAGGCGGCGCGCGTGCCCCGCCGCGCACGTGGGCGACACATACTGACCTGCGGGGGCAGGTCGGGCGGCGCGGGGTTGTCGAACTGGTCGCGCGGGTGCACGAGCAGGCGGCGCGCGTGCCCCGCCGCGCACGTGGGCGACACATACTGACCTGCGGGGGCAGGTCGGGCGGCGCGGGGTTGTCGAACTGGTCGCGCGGGTGCACGAGCAGGCGGCGCGCGTGCCCCGCCGCGCACGTGGGCGACACATACTGACCTGCGGGGGCAGGTCGGGCGGCGCGGGGTTGTCGAACTGGTCGCGCGGGTGCACGAGCAGGCGGCGCGCGTGCCCCGCCGCGCACGTGGGCGACACATACTGACCTGCGGGGGCAGGTCGGGCGGCGCGGGGTTGTCGAACTGGTCGCGCGGGTGCACGAGCAGGCGGCGCGCGTGCCCCGCCGCGCACGTGGGCGACACATACTGACCTGCGGGGGCAGGTCGGGCGGCGCGGGGTTGTCGAACTGGTCGCGCGGGTGCACGAGCAGGCGGCGCGCGTGCCCCGCCGCGCACGTGGGCGACACATACTGACCTGCGGGGGCAGGTCGGGCGGCGCGGGGTTGTCGAACTGGTCGCGCGGGTGCACGAGCAGGCGGCGCGCGTGCCCCGCCGCGCACGTGGGCGACACATACTGACCTGCGGGGGCAGGTCGGGCGGCGCGGGGTTGTCGAACTGGTCGCGCGGGTGCACGAGCAGGCGGCGCGCGTGCCCCGCCGCGCACGTGGGCGACACATACTGACCTGCGGGGGCAGGTCGGGCGGCGCGGGGTTGTCGAACTGGTCGCGCGGGTGCACGAGCAGGCGGCGCGCGTGCCCCGCCGCGCACGTGGGCGACACATACTGACCTGCGGGGGCAGGTCGGGCGGCGCGGGGTTGTCGAACTGGTCGCGCGGGTGCACGAGCAGGCGGCGCGCGTGCCCCGCCGCGCACGTGGGCGACACATACTGACCTGCGGGGGCAGGTCGGGCGGCGCGGGGTTGTCGAACTGGTCGCGCGGGTGCACGAGCAGGCGGCGCGCGTGCCCCGCCGCGCACGTGGGCGACACATACTGACCTGCGGGGGCAGGTCGGGCGGCGCGGGGTTGTCGAACTGGTCGCGCGGGTGCACGAGCAGGCGGCGCGCGTGCCCCGCCGCGCACGTGGGCGACACATACTGACCTGCGGGGGCAGGTCGGGCGGCGCGGGGTTGTCGAACTGGTCGCGCGGGTGCACGAGCAGGCGGCGCGCGTGCCCCGCCGCGCACGTGGGCGACACATACTGACCTGCGGGGGCAGGTCGGGCGGCGCGGGGTTGTCGAACTGGTCGCGCGGGTGCACGAGCAGGCGGCGCGCGTGCCCCGCCGCGCACGTGGGCGACACATACTGACCTGCGGGGGCAGGTCGGGCGGCGCGGGGTTGTCGAACTGGTCGCGCGGGTGCACGAGCAGGCGGCGCGCGTGCCCCGCCGCGCACGTGGGCGACACATACTGACCTGCGGGGGCAGGTCGGGCGGCGCGGGGTTGTCGAACTGGTCGCGCGGGTGCACGAGCAGGCGGCGCGCGTGCCCCGCCGCGCACGTGGGCGACACATACTGACCTGCGGGGGCAGGTCGGGCGGCGCGGGGTTGTCGAACTGGTCGCGCGGGTGCACGAGCAGGCGGCGCGCGTGCCCCGCCGCGCACGTGGGCGACACATACTGACCTGCGGGGGCAGGTCGGGCGGCGCGGGGTTGTCGAACTGGTCGCGCGGGTGCACGAGCAGGCGGCGCGCGTGCCCCGCCGCGCACGTGGGCGACACATACTGACCTGCGGGGGCAGGTCGGGCGGCGCGGGGTTGTCGAACTGGTCGCGCGGGTGCACGAGCAGGCGGCGCGCGTGCCCCGCCGCGCACGTGGGCGACACATACTGACCTGCGGGGGCAGGTCGGGCGGCGCGGGGTTGTCGAACTGGTCGCGCGGGTGCACGAGCAGGCGGCGCGCGTGCCCCGCCGCGCACGTGGGCGACACATACTGACCTGCGGGGGCAGGTCGGGCGGCGCGGGGTTGTCGAACTGGTCGCGCGGGTGCACGAGCAGGCGGCGCGCGTGCCCCGCCGCGCACGTGGGCGACACATACTGACCTGCGGGGGCAGGTCGGGCGGCGCGGGGTTGTCGAACTGGTCGCGCGGGTGCACGAGCAGGCGGCGCGCGTGCCCCGCCGCGCACGTGGGCGACACATACTGACCTGCGGGGGCAGGTCGGGCGGCGCGGGGTTGTCGAACTGGTCGCGCGGGTGCACGAGCAGGCGGCGCGCGTGCCCCGCCGCGCACGTGGGCGACACATACTGACCTGCGGGGGCAGGTCGGGCGGCGCGGGGTTGTCGAACTGGTCGCGCGGGTGCACGAGCAGGCGGCGCGCGTGCCCCGCCGCGCACGTGGGCGACACATACTGACCTGCGGGGGCAGGTCGGGCGGCGCGGGGTTGTCGAACTGGTCGCGCGGGTGCACGAGCAGGCGGCGCGCGTGCCCCGCCGCGCACGTGGGCGACACATACTGACCTGCGGGGGCAGGTCGGGCGGCGCGGGGTTGTCGAACTGGTCGCGCGGGTGCACGAGCAGGCGGCGCGCGTGCCCCGCCGCGCACGTGGGCGACACATACTGACCTGCGGGGGCAGGTCGGGCGGCGCGGGGTTGTCGAACTGGTCGCGCGGGTGCACGAGCAGGCGGCGCGCGTGCCCCGCCGCGCACGTGGGCGACACATACTGACCTGCGGGGGCAGGTCGGGCGGCGCGGGGTTGTCGAACTGGTCGCGCGGGTGCACGAGCAGGCGGCGCGCGTGCCCCGCCGCGCACGTGGGCGACACATACTGACCTGCGGGGGCAGGTCGGGCGGCGCGGGGTTGTCGAACTGGTCGCGCGGGTGCACGAGCAGGCGGCGCGCGTGCCCCGCCGCGCACGTGGGCGACACATACTGACCTGCGGGGGCAGGTCGGGCGGCGCGGGGTTGTCGAACTGGTCGCGCGGGTGCACGAGCAGGCGGCGCGCGTGCCCCGCCGCGCACGTGGGCGACACATACTGACCTGCGGGGGCAGGTCGGGCGGCGCGGGGTTGTCGAACTGGTCGCGCGGGTGCACGAGCAGGCGGCGCGCGTGCCCCGCCGCGCACGTGGGCGACACATACTGACCTGCGGGGGCAGGTCGGGCGGCGCGGGGTTGTCGAACTGGTCGCGCGGGTGCACGAGCAGGCGGCGCGCGTGCCCCGCCGCGCACGTGGGCGACACATACTGACCTGCGGGGGCAGGTCGGGCGGCGCGGGGTTGTCGAACTGGTCGCGCGGGTGCACGAGCAGGCGGCGCGCGTGCCCCGCCGCGCACGTGGGCGACACATACTGACCTGCGGGGGCAGGTCGGGCGGCGCGGGGTTGTCGAACTGGTCGCGCGGGTGCACGAGCAGGCGGCGCGCGTGCCCCGCCGCGCACGTGGGCGACACATACTGACCTGCGGGGGCAGGTCGGGCGGCGCGGGGTTGTCGAACTGGTCGCGCGGGTGCACGAGCAGGCGGCGCGCGTGCCCCGCCGCGCACGTGGGCGACACATACTGACCTGCGGGGGCAGGTCGGGCGGCGCGGGGTTGTCGAACTGGTCGCGCGGGTGCACGAGCAGGCGGCGCGCGTGCCCCGCCGCGCACGTGGGCGACACATACTGACCTGCGGGGGCAGGTCGGGCGGCGCGGGGTTGTCGAACTGGTCGCGCGGGTGCACGAGCAGGCGGCGCGCGTGCCCCGCCGCGCACGTGGGCGACACATACTGACCTGCGGGGGCAGGTCGGGCGGCGCGGGGTTGTCGAACTGGTCGCGCGGGTGCACGAGCAGGCGGCGCGCGTGCCCCGCCGCGCACGTGGGCGACACATACTGACCTGCGGGGGCAGGTCGGGCGGCGCGGGGTTGTCGAACTGGTCGCGCGGGTGCACGAGCAGGCGGCGCGCGTGCCCCGCCGCGCACGTGGGCGACACATACTGACCTGCGGGGGCAGGTCGGGCGGCGCGGGGTTGTCGAACTGGTCGCGCGGGTGCACGAGCAGGCGGCGCGCGTGCCCCGCCGCGCACGTGAGCGCCGCCTGCGCGCGCCCCACCCGCGAGCGCCGCGCCTGCACTCGCCCCGCCGCGAACCACTTGCGGAACGGACTGCCGCACACGCCCACCGCGCCTGCCACACGCCCACGTACGTTAATTCCCATCGAATTGAAGAGAATCCTCTCCTTACCTACAATTTCTATTTTCAATATACATCTTATCACACACTCACATCACCAGCCTGCTTGTTTGTACTCACTACATACACTCTCACTACATACACTCTCACTTAACATACACTGATGGCTTTTACTTGCTACACACACTGTCACGTCACCAACCCTGCCTGTTTATACTTACTACATACATTCTCACTTAACATACACTGATGGCTTCTACTTGCTACACACACTCTCACGTCACCAACCCTGTCTGTTTATACTCACTACATAGTCTCTCACTTAACATACACTAACGGCCTTTACTTGCTACACACACTCTCACGTCACCAAATTTATACTTACTACATACACTCTCACTTAACATACACTGATGACTTTTCTTGCTACACACACTGTCACGTCACCAACCCTGCCTGTGTATACTTACTACATACACTCTCACTTAACATACACTAACGGCCTTTACTTGCTACACACACTATCACGTCACCAACCCTGCCTGTTTATACTCACTACATAGTCTCTCACTTAACATACACTAACGGCCTTTACTTGCTACACACACTGTCACGTCACCAACCCTGCCTGTTTATACTCACTACATAGTCTCTCACTTAACATACACTAACGGCCTTTACTTGCTACACACATTGTCACGTCACCAACCCTGCCTGTTTATACTTACTACATACACTCTCACTTAACATACACTGATGACTTTTCTTGCTACACACACTGTCACGTCACCAAACCTGCCTGTTTATACTTACTACATACACTCTCACTTAACATACACTGATGACTTTTCTTGCTACACACACTGTCATGTCACCAACCCTGCCTGTTTATACTCACTACATACATTCTCACTTAATATACACTGACGATTTTACTTGCTACACACACTCACGTCACCAACCCTGTCTGTTTATACTTACTACACACTCTCACATCAACAGCCCTACATGTTAGTATGTTCGCCTGCTGGAGGACAACATTACAAAAAACACAAAGTGAAAAATGTGAAATCGAAAATAACAGTCAGGAGCAGGATATTCTGTTATTTTCGATTTCACATTTTTCACTTTGTGTTTAATGTATAGTGCTAAGCATGTCAAATGCTAAAAATATATATAAAAAATATCTAAACATTACAAAAACTGTTTAGAGTAAACTCCTAACAAAATTACTGTAAAAAATATAAGTGATAGTTTGAGCTATATAGCGTCTTTTATTAGTGTTAATACATTAATAAGGTGTATACGCTTCATATATCAGAATAAATTTATTTTTATTTACCCCTACATTCTACCTAAGTTACATTCACTGGTTGTTAGGCATGACTTCACCAAAGCGAAGTGCATAGACACCCATCAATATTAATGAAATGTTATAACTTCTTCGAATGACAAGTTGTATATGGGAAGAAGTCGCAGCACAATATTAATATTCACATCAAAACTAACCAATAGTGACAGAGATGAGGTAGACCCCGGCGGTGCGGACCGTGAACTTGACCTGCGCCGTGTTCGCCTGCGCTGGGTCGCCGGACCCCAGCTCCACTACCGCTGTTACCTAACCGAATATTCATATTATCTTTACTATATTCGACGATATATCTGTTAGCTACTGTTCCTCTTTGAATGAGAAGGGTTTAAGATATAGTCCAAAATGCTGGCTCTGTGCGGGACAAGCCGGCAAGAAAATTTCCCAAATGTTTTGTTTTCCTAATAACTTATTAACAAGTACGAACTTCATTTCATATTGTTCCACTAAAATTATTTAAGTTTATTTTCGCGTATAAAATAGGTAAATTCGAATGACTCCTGTCCCGTGACCACGGCTGCTGCAACGCAGTTAAAACGTCGTTTACCTATTTCTATACACCAAAAAAGACCCGTACGCCACTTTAAATATGTGTACAATTCACGAATGTAAAGTCTAGTAACTTTTTAACTTTTTTATTGAAGTTTTTTAATGTAATGGTCACAGTCTATATTAAGATATTGTGACCTACCTTTCTGGTCCCGTGCGTTATGGACACAATCAGTTCGTCCGTATCACATATCGGGTAGGGCTGACCGTTGCGCTGGTAACAATGTACTGTGAAGCACATGTTCTCACCCACCGCTTGGGGCTCCGTCCAACCCCATTCTACCTGAACATGGGGATTTTTAAATTCAAAATGTGTTTCAACTGAAGACCGATTTATTATTACTGTATTGTATTACCATAGCCCATTAGCAACCAATTACCTGGTGAAAGAATCCGACCACTAACTTGTCAGTTCCCACCCTACATAAGGTCATATTTAAAGCAGCTCTCAAAACATGACATTTTAAATGAGCACTAAAGCACAGAATAGATACTACTGCTACATCACTTCCATAAAAACTTGTCCAAAATCTCTCTATAATAGCCTACAAAAACTTAATAATAATACTAATTGTTCGCAGCGAGAAGAAATGTACCTTATGTGCATAGAAATACAGTTGAGATTGTTTTGCCCGCCGCATTATCCACCACGTGCGACTGCGTCATTCAACGAATACGCTAGGCTTGCACCTATGATGATTTTAGTTACTTACTCATCATCACGCTCTCTTCCTTGCGGGGTAGGCAGAGAGAACAGAGTGCCAAAAGGCTCTATTCTTGCATACATCTCTCGCTTCCTCGACATTCATAATTCTCTTAATACACGCTCGCCGGTTTCGGAGACTCCTGACTCCACCGACAGCAGCAAAGCTGTTCTTTATAAAACTTACAAATTTATTTTTCTTCTATATTTGATTATTTTTATATAGTTTTAAATGTTATTTTCAAGTCCGATTACTTTTTTAAATATTGTTTTTTTTTTGTTGATCATATACGTTTGAGTTTTAGCTCTGATTTTTCGGTTATTAAATTTTATCATCGAAATACCCTAAATCGCATAAACAATTTTATTTTAATCAATACTACAAGCGCGAGCGTTTAGGCGGGCGTGCGACAGCCTTCTGTCGGTTGTATCGTGGGCAATACGGGAACGGTACGGTAACGGACGGTAGGCATTTAGCTCGGGGCCTTGAGCGAGTGATGTACACCTGACTAAAGCGAGTCGGACGGAGCGGCGGCGCGAAGCTGACACGCTATGAGCAGTTGTAAAATACTAGTTAATATAGGTACGCAGAGCCACATTAGTCCAGCGCGCAAACATCACGTCACCACTCGCTATACACCGTAAGGGTTTAAAAAAACGATATGTTAATAAACATAAATAAATTGAGGTTACCCTGCAGTTGGGCGGGTATAAGTACTTTCCGGTGACGTACTGCAGCAGTGAGTGCTTGGCCTCAGGCGCCAGTGCGGGCTGCGTCATCGCCGCTAGCGTTACCAGCCCGCACACCGACACGGACACAACCAGCATGCCCCCTGCAACGTACACCCTTTAAATTGTACTAGCTTTATGATACGTTGAATCAATGTGTCCATAAACAAACTCTTCAAGAGAGCAGGTGTCCAGCACCACCTGCATACAACCGTTGCCTGTGACTTTGACCAGCCCCCTGAGGCAGAATGTCATATTTCACGTGTCGACCGTATCGAGATCACTGTGATTGGTTGAGAAACCGACGCGTGATGTCATAATAATCCGTTGGCCAATCACGGTGATCGTACAAGCGAGACGATACGATCGACATGTGAGATATGAGATTCTGCCTAACCCCCCAGGTCACCAGTCCACCTGGCCGGAAACGTTCCACACTGCACCGTCCAAAACAAGGTTGCCACTCGAGAACTCTTCCTCCTTCCAATAAAAATATAACACTGAACAACATTTCAGATAAATACGTCTTAGCAGCAAAAATGCTTCAAAGATGTAGAAATATCACTACGATACTTACCATAGGTCCAAGCGTCTTGGTGCTTGCTATTTTTAACGACGGTGCTCCACAGATCTAACTTGAGGGTCTGCAGCGCCTCTTTGCCAGTGGGAAGACTCTGTCGTGCCACGGTCCACGCAGTGAAGTCTTTAGCATCCAGCACGTGCCTCGCCTTCGAGTCTTCCAGCCAATACACATCCTCAAGTGTTGAAACATCGAGGCTGTGGAGCCTGGAGCAACATTAACAGGATTAAATCTGCTGTTCGCCGTTCGCCAATTGGAGTGATTTCATTATGAATTTTAGAGTCCCAAGTGACAAATATTGTACTCGTATCATTTGATATTTTAGGTAGAAAAAGCAGTAAGGAAATCAACTGGACTGGCACCGATGCTATTCTATAAGTATATCGTTATTTTCTTATTTATATATATTTTCTCTTATTTATATATTATTACTAGCAGACTCGGCCACGCGTTGTTGTGGTACGTACAGCATAAAAAAAGAAAATAATCCACATAAAAGTTCCTATCCTATCTCTCGAGTTGGACGAAAATGCACACATGTGCAAAATTTCATTAAAAACAGTATATTAGTTTAGGACAAATAACGTGACATGCAATTTTATATATGTAAATACTAGCTTTTGCCAGCGGCTCTAAGTCTAATCGAGAGCTATCAAATGAAAAAAGTTGCATCAAAACCCGTTCAGTAGTTTTTGCGTGATGCGCGAACAAACAAACAGATAAACAGACAAACAGACATAAAATTTAAAAAAAATTGTTTTGTGTTTAGACACGCCTTTATAGCCTATTACAGTCATTTTTTCTCAATTATCTTAAATGTACAGACACAGCTCTCACAGCTCTGTTACAGCTTTATAGTAGTAGGTATACATTAAGATATAGGTATTACTATTTGCGTTTTCATAACTATTAACTTGTTTTATTCGCTTGAACTCCACACTAGTTATGAGCCCAGAGCGCATACTGTGCTCTATAATAAGAAATTAACGATCAGACAAATTGTAATAATTTTTTCATTTCCCCAAGTTTATTTTCAGCATGTGTAATAATGTAGGCTTGTAGCCATCTCAATTAAAACTGATAAACTAAGCGGTATAGAGAACTATCCTACATAGAAGATTATGGTGGAAATAATCTACGGGGATTTGTGGGAAGGAGTGAAACGAAAAATGAGCAAACGAAAAATAGAGAAGAATAATAAGGCACCACCACGTTTCTGCCTTCCCTTGCTGCCGAACGTGATCAGCCATGTTGGCACTGTAACTACAGTAATACCCTGTAAGCCTGGCAGAATCCAAGGAAGACAAAGGTCTAAGCAGACGTCTTGATTTACTTCGTTCGTTATTCGTGGTGAAACTAGAGGCATGTCCTGACATACACACATTTTTGTTAAGGATCGGAGATATCTCGCAACAATAACAAGATATAGATTCTAGCTTGGAGAACGCTTTTGGCTATAATCATGCTGTGGCCTACCTACTAAAACAGTGAGATAAAAATTGACCCAAGGATATAGAGAAGAGAAAATAAATTTTCAGACGGTTTCAGCGTTTGCGGAAAAGAAACAGACTAAAGCATTTAGCTGTTTCTGATGCAAGAATGAAAGTACAAAGTTGGTGAAAAATCTATTTATAATTAGTAACAGCAGTTGGCTTTATCAGTTAGTGTAAATAAAAAAATAAATAGTGAAGTTTGGGACGTTGACTTGGGGCGACTATCCATATGTGTAATAAAATAACAAAAATATTTTACATGATAACGTGCAGCACACCCTTTTTGCCATTACAGTTGCAAATGCACAAACTTCATAAACTGCTGGCTGTGGTAACGTTAAGATACACTTACTTACGAGTATAAATAAGTAAATAATTATTAGTAATGTAGTGTATATACCTAAATTATCGGAAAATTTACTATCTGTGATTACATTGACGCAGAAAGGTTTTAAAGTAATCTTTCAAGGTGGTTTATGTAAGATACTTGATAGTAGGATAATGACGCCCAGCCCCTGCCAGTTTTAATAATGGTGTAGGTATAGATTTTAAATAAATCTGATCACGCATTGATAGCGTCAACTGTGAAGCCATTTACTTTGTTTCCGACTATAGGATGTGCTGGGAATATTAGTAAACCAGTTCTTAAAGAGAATTTGCCAAGTTTGTCTAACCAGTTAAAAGAAGTAGCTGCAATTGTATCCGATCCTGCGTCTAAAAAAGAATCAAAGGTCCTTTGGCACCAGTGGCTTAGACACCTCAATGCAAGAAGTATCCAAAGCAAGAAGTAAGCAAATACATGGATTATTATTATTATTATTATCCAAAAATTAAAAGGTATGGTTACCTACGGGGTCAGCAAGGAAACCCACAGTTGCGCAAAAGTTTTAGGGCTGGTACATATGGCTTAATGTGGCCTATGTCTGCAACTTCTATTGGCGGTGCTAAATATTCATTATCTTCGATAGATATTTTTTATAGAAAAACAAACTTTCAATAAATTTAAATATTACATGGCCCCTTGAGAACAGACGAGCAAAAGAATAAAAAAAGACGTAGTGACGATGATGAATTTGTTAATGCTGCATTTCATCAAATTGGGATTCGTTATCAAACAACGTTGCCGAACCAGCCTCAACAGAATGGCGGCGTGGTAGAGAGATTTAATTACTATAATATTGTGGAGAAAACCAGATGCAAGATGCATGCTCCTTGATAAGAATATGGATAAAAGCTTTTGGGCTGAGACAGTGAATACCGCTGTTTACCTGAAGATGGTCTCCTACGAAAGCATATACCTATATACAACGCCTTAAATTCAATTCAAAATACAGAATTACAAATATTAAAACTGCATGTGAATTAACACTAATGGTTACGATAAAAGTTATAAAGGATACCATACCTACATTTAATTAAGGTGCACTACAAAGCGTTAATCAACGTAGCAGAATCACAATAATATATAAATGTGCATCCACTAATTAACTCAGTGCACGAAAATGCCAGTAGTTACAGAGAGATGATCACATTAATACAGTATGCCAACGTGAGTGACGGCTTAACTCAATCATGTCCATGTCCATGCATGTCCCGACGATTATATTAACCCAATTCTCCGTGTTCCAAATTCAAAGTCCCGTTTTAGCGGGAATTCACGTTGTCATGACGGTTTTTACACGTGGCAATATAGGTTAGGACGCTTTTGTTCCGTTCAAAAAGCAAATTAAGGGCAAAGGAAGTAAATTACCATGCAAAATCCCACATGAAAGGTTATAATAAAGAGATTTTTATCAAACGAAAGCCAGGGAAATCTCCAAATTACTAACATTTACTGCCGGTTTTAATGCGGGCATAAGCTAGTTATTATTCAGCTATATCATCCCAGCTGGTGCAGGCAGATACACACGCGTGATTTAAATAACCAACAAATAAAAATATAATAAAAATTAACCATCCATCAGCCTTTTAACGGCCACTGGTGGACATATGCCTCCCCAAGAATGGGGAATAGTGCCGTAATCGCCACGCTTGGCAGGCGGGTTGTTGATCGCAGTGGATGTTGCTAATACTCGAAGGAGTGCTGCTGCCCACTCTCCCGGTATTCCCTCAGTCGGCTCTTACGACTCCCATGGGTGGAGAGGGGTGGGACAATTCTAAAGCCGGCCCCACACGGCATAAAAAATTAACAATCTAACTAAATAATAAAAGTTCTTCACATATATACTTTTACCCCACTCATATCCACCGCTTAAAATGGGAGAATCCATTTTGATCTGTATTTTTAGCACTTGACATGCTCAGCTACTTTAAAGTACAAATTATTATTTGTGAATGAGGAAAAAGAGAACTTTTGGTGCGAGCGGGAATCGAACCTGCGTCCGGCCAACTCTCTTTTTCCTCATTCAGTAATAATAATTTCTACTTGGGAGAATCCATTTATTTTGTAGATATAATCCCAATTCAAGTTCGTACCTAGCATAAAACCGATACTCCTATACAAAATTGTACCCCCCATTGCACCCACATTCTAATTATTTATTTATTAAGCACGTCGTTAATTATTTATGCTCACTGTATTTAAAAGTTATATACTTCTTCTATCTACAAAGAAAAAGACTTTCACAAAAATTTCCGCAACCCTCCCTAATTGGAATTTTCAAAAACCTTTCTTAGCTGATGCTTATGGTATAAAATAAAACTACATTCCAAACTACCAAACCTAAAAATAGATCTGTAGCCCGAGCACGAAATACTTGCGAAAAAGTATTCGTATCGTCATCGAAAACCATAAAATTTGTATGAGAATTGTGCAGCAATTGCCCCTATCGTGCGTAAAATGAGCTTATTTTGCTACGAATGATTTCGTATCGCGAACTTTGATTTGATGCATGGTCAAAGGTTGGCTATCGAGCACTGTCGAAACTTTTTTCACTTAGAAATTGTCGGTGAGAAAAGATTCAAAACATATTAAATCTTAGGTTTTTGAGTATGTAATGTTTTAATATTACCAAACTTCGAAAGCCAATTAATCTCACAGTAATATATGACGATGAAAAATTAGATATAGATGATAGATATAATAAAATAAATTTGTATAAAAATATGCCGTTCGTACCTACCTAGTAATAGCAATGCAATGTTCACATAACAAAACGGGCTGTTTTGGAAGTAGCTTATTTGTGGATAATATAGATGTAAAACCTTGCATATTTTAGTCTCACATATTTTACCATAGGGCATTATAAAGGGAACTTTATAATTACCTACGAATAATATACACATTATTGATCATAAAGGTGTAACTAAATAATTAAAATAGATGATTTGTCAACTAATAAAAATAATGAGTCAATATAAAAAAGGTTATAATGAGCCTGCATATACATTTTGTTCTCATTTTAACTATAATACAATAAAATGCATTAAAATTAAAATACGGTATAAGAATACCTACTGTCACTGTCACTCGGAAAACATAAACAAACGAGCTTGACTTCGACAATGTCATGTACAGTTGTTCGAAAACCATATAATATTTGTTATATTATGGTGGACTCGATACGTTTACGATACGAATTCGATAGTTTTTCGTGCTTGGGCCTCTGGTCCATTCAAATCATTTATAAAAACGCCCCACATAAAAAAATACCTTATGAAACAAAACAACAAAAAGAGAAGATTATTTTCCTTCCTAACTAATAATAGAAAGGGGAGTCCGACTCTGACAATGTCTGCAAATCGAAATACTCTTCATACGAGAACGTTCGCATTTATTCGATATTCCGCGAAACGTGATAAAATGTATTTGACGTGAATCCGTTTAGCATTTTACTGACGGTTTTCCCCTACAATTGTCAGGGATGGCATTAAAATACGTTTGTTTATTCTGTCTAGTGAAACGTATCAGTATTTTGACATAATATGATGTTACGTGCAAATATAATAACACTTCAACATGACTGTGGATAAAGTCACGTCTCCATTTTTCCCGCTGGTGTTAAGTGGCAAGGATAGGTCATGTCACTTGAAGAACCGACTACCGTAGGGGTTTTTGAGCTGCGCCCACCTATCGCACGGTGCAGCTCAGGACGACCTCCTTTGTTATAATGAGAAAATAGGTACCCCTAAACGCACACCCCTTCGTTCGGAGCAACGAACAGGGTAATGTGGGGCCCTCATCCACTAAATAAACCCGCCATATGCCGTCTCTTCTCCTGTATAGGCTGACCTCTGAATCAACGTAAGCCGGCCTCCTACCAATGGAAAGACGACATGGTCAAAACATAAGATCGATGGATGAATTCGCACATTTTCACATCCATGAAATGAAGAAGTAAGCAGCGGTTTAACTCTTAGTATAGCTGAGTCCATGAGACTTGCCACTTACCATCAGGTAGGCCATGGCTCGTCTGCTAATAAAATAACCTGATAAGCGGTAACTACTGTTAATAAACCCAGCAATATCTAAGACAAGCAAATATCTGCTGACCATAAAGGGTCATACTTCGTTCAACAGAGCGCATTGTAGAAGAACAATAAGATACTTTGGAGCTGTTTACAACGAGGGTAATGAAGAAATGAGGTCTGTCCCTTAGTACAATTCCTACCCGGGCAAAAACCATGCTATAAAGGATGATTTTATGATTATTTTAGCATTTCACATAAAAAATAACAAAAAAAACAGCATCACGCCTGTATTCCCCAAAGGGGTAGGCAGAGGTGTATTACACACGCACGGTTCGTCAGCTATGTTTGAGTCCCACGTAATAGGGGGCGAGCCTATTGCCGTCTACTGGGCACAATTCCAAACTCCGGGCTGCTACTGAGAATTTTTCTTTTTACGAAAAAGCACAGTAACACTGCCCGACCCGGGGATCAAACCCGAGACCTTATGATCAGCAGTCGCTCACACTATCGCTGCACCACAGAAGCAGCAGAGCATTTGACATACTTAGTTGTTTTTAAAGTGGTAATTAGATATGTATGTCTGCAATGTGTATATTGCTGCCATGCATTTCTGACGGACTAAGAATACAAGTGTCACCACCCCATTCTTTCCCACGGGTGTCGTATGAAGCGACTAAGGGAAGTAAGCAATTATCATCCATTGCATGACTGGTGGTAGGGCTGGGTACTCAGTGGGAGTACACACTTGGTATCGGGCCCGAGCGGGTTGGTACCACCATCTCCCGTGTGACCGACCATGAAGCACATCGTTGCGTTTTGGCTGTAGCAGGAGATAGCCGTTTATTCTTTCATTTCATATCGGTGAAATTGTGCGCAGCGGCTTGACAATACTCTCGGTATAGTTAGAGTCCATGAGCGACGGTTACCATTTACCATCAGATGGGCCGTGGCTAGTCTGCCACTACATGCAATTAAAAAAAATGCAATGGATGGCAAAGTGAGACGAGCGGATTAGTGTCCTGCTTCATCTCTTTTTACATTTTCACAAATTTGCTTTCTACTGTACAGGATACAATATAATTATAGAGATGTATAAACACTATACTACTCTTATCATCCGTTTGAAAAAAAAAACATTTTTTTTAATTTACGAGGATAGCAAGCAATCTTACGACCCACCTGGTAAGCCAGATACTGGTATATTTGCGCATTGTTAACTCCAGAGGAAGGGGCAGGAGAGTAAAAGAAATGATGAGAAAATGGAAATTAAGATATCAGAGAGGAAATGAACCAACCCCTTCGGGGCTCTGGCGCTTTAAGTCAACAAACGAAATGTTACGGCAATTTTTTCATTCATGATGGAATCAGCAATGCTTTACCGATAAATCATAAAAATATTTTACGAACACTAAGATTTGAATTCGCACAAGTCTTAAAGAGTTTAATACCTACATAATTTCAAACGCAAACGAGTTCCATTCACGAAACGTATTTATTGTGACTGAGCTCGAGCGTTTCGTTTCATCCAGTATTATACAGAAGACAGTACTTATAGAGTTAGCTGTTGACCTAGTTGCAAGGAACAATGTCCGGTCAGGTGCGAATTTATTGATATAGTTACTGCAGCAGCCAATTTTCACTCGCCTGCGAGTCTGATACATAAAACTGAATATTTTAACACTATGTATATCGCTACAGATCCTATTTGCGCACTTGCTCGAACTATTGGCCATATTAAGCAAATTTCGCTCGGGTGTTAACACCTGACCTCCTCCGTGATTCTATGCAATTAATCTCGGCTGTCAACGTGGCAGTAGTTATAGTTTGTCAGTCCTGAACAAAAATCTGATTCCCGTCTTGTTCTAAGTTCGCCAGTTGTCCCTCTAGTCGGGTCGTGCAGGTTAGATAGGCAGTCGCTACCTTTAAATACTGGTGGATTAACTAAAACCAAACATATCAGCGCTCGACCCCAACGAGGCTTGGGGTAAGGCTAGTAAGAAGATGATAAAGATTAATTACGTGCGTTTTAATTCACTAATATATTTATCACTGGCTGGTAAAGAAAAGTATCGTGAAAAAACCTGCTGGAGGGATTTTCTATGCGATTTGTATAGTCTATCACCCAATAAAGGGCCTGCGTGCGGGACTATGGACTAAATCCTTCTCCTTCTGAGACCTGTGCCTGACAGTAATGTATTGTGGGTAAAACTAAATAATATAATAGATTGATCCATCCAATATCAACAAACTTAAACTTAATATGTACATACAGAGCTACAGGGCACCTAGTGTCTAAGATTACAAAAACATTGATGAGTTTTATTTTTTTAACGAGTTTAAGACTTTATTATCTAGAAATTGAAGTGACTGGAGGTCGGAGATAAAAATTACAATACACATTGTAGCTGAACGGGAACGGGCGGCTATGAATATGAAAACGAAGCGGATCGTTAAACAGCATCGAGCCCAGATTGCTTTTATACTGTATATTTGGGTAACGGTTAAAACCCATGCGAGTGCCTAGTTGAAATCAACAGACTGCAGAGGTCTTAAATTCGAAACTATAGCGGCCATGTCTGACTTTTAACCAATTATTTCCTTATTGAAAGAAAAGTTTTCCCTTCAGAATGGAAGGGGTTTTTCACTCTAAGTGAAATGCGAGAGGTCCGAGCGAAAGTCATCGGCAGAAATTATTTTTAAATACACAAAAGTTTGTTAAGCTTAGGAGATTTGAGGATGAAACTCGAAACATCTGTCTCGGCAATACGCGACTAAATGTTATTTCAACCTCAACAGGGATTCGAACGAATTTTAAGCATAGGTATAGGCGCGACATCGTCCGTGTGAACTTTAGATTTGATTTGGCTACGCAAAAACATGTTAAACAGAAATCGTACATTTTTTCGGCAGAAATAGTAGGTCATTCTCTTAGTTATAGACTAGACTAATTATATTTTAAAAATTTTATTATCACCATTTTTAGTAGATTAATAACGGCAAGCGTAAGGCAATTTTCCGTTTAAGTATAGTATAATTATACAAAAATATCATGCTATCGCAAATGACGTGAAGATCGATACACGATGCATATATTCTGTACTATAATATCCATTGGAATTTTCAAGGAACGCAAACTGAAATCAGGTTATACAAAGTTTGAAGTACCTACAGCCAAATTTCCAGCCGCGATTGTTCAAAAAATTTTAGAGCTCAAGATTATTTTAAAATTAAGGCTGATTTGTGAAAAAAATTGTGCGTATTTGGAATTTATCTTAATTTTTTGTAGAAAATGCAATATTCTCAAGTACGCAGGTTTCCTCGCGATATATTCCTTCACCGAGCAGTGATAATTTGTAAACAAATACACACAAAATCAGTGGTATGCCTTGCGAGGTCCGGACCTTGAACTGGAGTTCAAACTCGATACTATTATCTTTGCAGTCCTTGCTTTTACTGCTACGTTATTGGAATGGTCTGCGACTAGCTTATAAATAAATTTTCAAGCAGTAAGTGCTTTTGCTTCATCAATAGTTTCAATTTTAATCTTAACTACTTATTGCTTTCAATTGAGATATTCATTTCTATTATTTATAGAAGAAACCACAGGTATTTTGTTTGTTCTGGGAGTCACGACCCGCTCATGTTCTCAACTATAAACAATATTTCACGGAAGAATGAACGGCGGTCTACCGAGTAACCTACTGTGAAACCTCTGTTGTGTTTTGGTTCTATCATTTCTTTAAAGATCCACGAAATTAACTGACAAGCCCGTGAATGACAAAAAACATTATTATGCATACAGTCAAAACCGTTTATGGCGACATCGTTTATAACAACATACCGGTTATATTGACCTAGAAAAAAGGTCCCGGCTGAATGCTATATGACCGCCTTATCAAAAACCTTGCTTTTTACGACATTGCTTATTACGGCATACCTCATTAAACAACTACATTTAACTAATATTTTCAGAGAATTAGATCAGTTAGAACGACCAGCTAAGCTATATCGCAAACAATTTGAATAGGTATCCACATCTGGCACAGTATAATGGTCAATGGCTATTAAAATCGCAAAAGTAAACAAATAAGTGTCGAGGTATTTTCGACGTCTTTTGTAATTCTTAAAAACAAAACACGTGCATGCAGTAGAGTCAAAGCCCGCTTCCTCATATCTCTTTAGTTACTTTGTTACTTATCTGTACACAAGACGCACCAAAATATATTGTGGAGTTATTTGTGAAACTTTTCACAAGTCGCAAAGAAAAAGGAAACAAATTAATATCGAATAAAAATCGCGTATTATATCAAAGCTAGAGAGCGGAATTCCAAACAAAGATTTAGCAAAGGAATATGGTGTATCACACTCGACAATTTCCACCATTTGGTAAAAAAAATAGGACTTCGTATCTCAAAAACATCACCGGTTGTTACGACTATCGGTTTTTACGACTTAATAAGAGTAGTCCCTACGATGTCGTTATAACAGATTTTGACTGTATTTTGCGGAGACACATTAGCTAAAGAGATTAATGATAATGTCTCTAACTTGATCAGTCACGCAGGATTTTTGAGTGAATAACAGTAAATATTCCGTCCTTCAAGTAAAATTGATTACCTACTGTTTCATGTTACGGTCATGTTAACCGCTTGGGTCCAAGTATTTAATAAAACACGACACCATACGCTAATATTAACACTGCTTATATTTCAAGAATCTAGTATTTAAGTGGGTCTTATAGTATGAAGGAGCTTTAATAAATATTAAGTACTTAGTTCGCTTAAACCTTGAACTTTTCTCAAAGCAATATCACGTTATCTAATCTTTAAGTGGGTGTAGTGTAGGCTTATGACTACAGCCACCTATTTTTCATTTCGTCCATAAAGCTTGCGCATGTATCCCTGAAAGAACTCTCAGATCACGTGATTTTACGACGTTTTAAAAGTTTGCTTATATCGAATGTGACGAGCAATGAATACAACTGGCGTTTTTAATTTTTTTTCTCAATCCGTTACTGTTCTACTATTGAGCAAGGGTCTCCTGTCAGGGTGAGAAGGACACAGGCGGTAGTTCACCATGTTGTGCCAGTGAGGGTCGACCCACTTCACAAGCTGTTAAAAACTATCAGGCATGCAGGTGTCCTGACGATGTTTTCCTTCATCAAACAGTGAATATATAAACAAACTAGATAGATTTTGGCCGCAACTTCTGCGTGATATGAAGTTCACGGCTTGGGCTAAGTAATATAAATACGTCATTCCAAGGCACATTAAATATTTCTATGCAAACGTTGTACATTACATACATACATTAATTAGTAGTAGCGCGAAAGCTAGTCGTATTGTGCAAACAAACAATCACTCTTACGTTGATAATATTTGTAAGGATACATACGAGCCTCGTGGCGTAGTCGGTAGTGTAACCGACTTCCGTGCACGAGGACAATTATTTGTGATGAACACAGATATTTTGTACCTACTGCGTCTGGGTATTTTCTATCTATTATATGTATGTATTTACAAAAAAAAGGTAATATATGTATTATATCCATAATCTGGTTCCCATAGCACAAGCGTTAAGCTTAGTTTGGGACTAGCGGACGTTGTGTGAAAATGTCCGTGAATATTTATTATTATTAATTTCGAATAGTTTTGAAAGGTTAGAGGTAAATTTGACAAGTTACTATTAACAGGGGCATAAAATGAGAGCAAGTAATTCGCCATCATTTTGGATCTATTTGGAACGTGTCGTTGTGTTTACGAACACAAATGCAAAACCTTGGAGCTTAGTTAATGAAAATTACTCGTTTATTTAGATTAAGATTCAAGGTTGGACATTGGACACTCTATTATACAAAATAATTACGTGCGCCTACGGAAAATAACTGGCTTAAGTAATATGTTTCATTATTTATGGGTTGAGGCGACGAGTTTGCTAGAGAGGAAATGGAATAAAGTCATCTGTTATATCATTAACATACAGACAAATATTATTAAAATGACTACCGACTGTTTACAAGAAGAGAGTGGTACTTTGCCCATACACTGCTTACTCATATTATTAATGTGAAAATGAATAAACTGTCTAAAATACTAATTTTATAAAATTTCTACTTCGCTTGTTTACCAAACAAACATCAACAGACCAACACTAACAAAGGCTTAATGGCAATTAGAAACTCCATTACAGAAGCCATTTGGGGCAATTTGATTGCTTTTAAACGTGAGCTTAAGTCAATTTTGAATGATCGATTCTAGGAAAATTTCAGGAAGGATTACTGACGGGTCTCGTGGCGTATTCGGTAGTTTAACCGACTTCTGTGCACGAGGTCGTGGGTTGGATTCCCCACGACCTCGTGCACAGAAGGCGGTTAAACTATCCATTTCCACTCAGGACAATTTATTATTTGTGTGATGAACACAGATATTTGTAGTGCGTCTGGGTGTATTTATCTATTATAAGTATGTATTTACGAAAGTAAAATTAGTATATGTATTATATCCGTAATCTGGTACCCAAGCAAAAGCGTTAAGCTTAGTTTGGGACCAGAGGACGTTGTGTGAAAATGTCCGTGAATATTTATTTATTTATTTTTGATTTACTGTTCAGATTTACAATAATTTACACTTCAATTTGTGAAAGTGGAAAAAGAGAGCTTTACTGCGAGCGGGATTAGAACCTGCGTCTCTTCCAATCCGGGGAAGTGCTCTTGACCGCTAAACCATCGCAGTCACCGACGGTAACTCTCAATCTCATCCTCACAATTGCTATTAGATATTTTTACTGTCTGTCTATAGTAGCGGTCGGTTGTATCGGAATATAGGCGTAAATTCATTCATTTCCCATCAGCCTAATGAAATGGTGAACAGCGACTTGGTATTCTTGGTATTGTTGAGTTCATGAGCAGCGGTTACAACTAACCATCAATTGGCATGGGGCTCGTCTGCCAACTGCATTAAAAAAAAACACCAGTGTCTTATGTTCTCCTTGTCAAACAAATATATGGTAAAGACGGTTTACGGACGATAATTTTACGTGATAACGTCATATATGTTTTCTGAGAGTTTCACAAACAATGCATCGTTCACCATACATTTTTCGGAATGTGACACTTTTTCGTGCATGCAGCCGGTGTTCATCGATTTATAAGACGTTATCACGTCAAAAAATAGCTTACTTGGAATAAGCGTGCTGTAACTTATGTGAGGCCAGCCATTGCCGCAGCACCAGACGCTGCTGCAGGATATGTGCAGCGCGTCGCAGGCGAATCTCCTCGGCCGCCGGCAGCTCTGGAAGACGGTCCATATTGTCCGGGGACCCGCATCCTGATAACGTTGAGATTCCTGCAAGAATAAAACCGTATTAAAATCGATCTTAACGAAACCATAGAACTGGTAGCCATAAATTAAAATAGGTCATCAGGTTTATATTCCACCACCCAAGGTTGGTAGTCACTAATCGTCGGGTGGCATTTGTACAAATAGTGAAACGCTTGCTTATGCCAGATTCCTATATTCAACGAATCGTCATTGTATGACAGCTACCAGAAGTTTTCAAGATACCGATACCGAGGCTTCACAGGTGTTTCACAACATTATTATCATGTCTAGCAGTAACGAACAACTGTCAGTTAAGAATACCGATGACCCTCTTTGCGTTTCATGATTACATCAATCGTTTCACATGATGTTCAGAAAAAAAGGTGTGCTTTAAAAATAAATGTAGTTTATTTATATACAAAACTTTAATGCAACTAATTAAATTATTCTTTATTAACAATTAAATAGTTTAGACACAATTTAGACCTTAATAATTTATGTTAAACATTATAACTATTTAATGCATAGATTTAGTATATATAGATCGGCTATAGAGTAATTATGACGAGACCAAAACTGACACGTACCAGTGTGCGTGTCATGTGCATGTGTGCACTTCAAATAGTGCTGGGACGTTCACTAAATGCGACACATATTGTGTTGTTTTAGTGTCATGAGATGCTAAGTGAATTCAAATAAATTTTATATTCGAGGGAATAGTAATAAAACTAAAATAAAACATGTTTTATTAATACGTGGGACACTTAGAAAGCTTTGAGAAACTAAAAAACTAAAATATTTTTATTAAATCTTTTCAAAGAACTGGAGAGTTCTAAACAAAGTTTCATGCGTCTGAACCAAATTTCGAAACATTTTTTCCATTCCACCGCAGACACCTCTTCCACGGCCTTCTCGAACGCTGCTAACGCGTCTACCGGCAATGAGAATTGTATCCCTTTCAGCTGATTTTTTATTTTAGGAAATAAAAAGAAGTTACAGGTTGCCAGATATGTGACAGTGCCATTCCCAATAATAGACACATCGATGTCATTTTATCGATACCTAAATACCGATAGTGCCAATCTCTATAAAAGAAATATTGTAAATAGCACAAAATTCACGTATTTGTTATCTTTTTATATTGCATTCGAAGGCATTCCGGGCATGCATATGATTTAATTCAATAAAATTCCCCATCCGTATATGAGCACAGCGTTTGTAGTAGTTCATAAGCTTTGCATATAAACAATAAATTATTTTCATGGTACTTATACATGTGAAATGTACAATTCTCTGTGTTTTCTTTCTTATATGAGTTACATCCGGGCCGTAACCATGATTACACACTTCAATTAATATTATGAGTTACATCCGGGGACGTAACCATGATTACACACTTCAATTAATACAAAATTATACGCTATTTTCCGCAATTTTCCTAAAATATGCGAAATTTGTATCGTTGACGATTGATGTCAGGTTGATACAGGTCCATAGCGTGTGTGATAATGGTCTCGTCTATCTATCTCGCTCTAACATACGCGTACACTATGTTCTTACTTTTTTGCATAGCCGATCTATCTATATATTAAATCTATAAATTCTATGAATTTAATGCCTATATCTAAACGAAACGCTAACGCACTAAATAAATGACTAAATACTACTGTCAACTTAAACAACAATCATAATTATGACAACAACCATAGTCACAGGGTTCTCTTTTCTATAATCTATGGCCCTTATATAAAGCTCATGGAAGTAATAATAAATACTACGTTGTACGTAGTATACGTACAACGTAGTATTTATTACTGATAGATTTTGAATTTTTTAACTTGTTCTAAGCGAGTGCTTTATTATAACCCTCCTGATGGTCAGTAAAAATATAGATGATATTTAGCAGAATCGGTTTCTAACGCGACAACTCAACGAGTAATGAGTATAACCAGAAAATACTACTCAAACTAGAAGCTGACAGCAAGTATAATTATATACAAGTATTAGTTTAAACACCGATTCCATGCAGTGTTGTCAAGATAATTCATTATATTCAACAAAATGCTTGTTGAATTTGGGTGTACTTTGTATCTGTTAAATTGTAGGTATGTTTGTAAACTTTACAAACCTACCCTACCCTAGTGTACCTACCCTACTGCAGGGTGTTCATTTAAAGAGACTAATTCTAAATCTGCACAAGTTAACATAAACAGTGTTACTGCCCACACACACACACACACACACACACAGGAAACAGGAAAGCCGACTAATTAAATAACATTAATTACGTCATAGCGCAAAATCAGAAGTCAAAATAAGACTCCATGCCAACCTACATGGTTAGAGTGGTAAAGTCCCATTGCCGAAGAAGCTAGTGGCCACCAATATACAGTACAGATATACATATAAACAGTTATGGCTAAAAAGAGTGTCAGTGAAGAGTCCTAAATAATATCTTTTCGTACCACATGATCACGCAAATAAACTCAACACTATTAAAAATTATGAGTAATTAATTGATATAAGACATAACAAACCTTTAAAACACTATTACAGCAATAAAAATACTTAGGAAAATCGAAAACTGCACGCCTCATAATCTTCATTTTTCACAATAAAATTGATTATTTGATAAGTAACTAATAATGTATTGGTTTTACTAAGTAGTTTTCAATAAATCACATAGATAGCGCTAATTTCAAAAAGTAGTAGTCAGGTGTATGCATATAAACTTTAGTTTCGGGTATATCTTTCTGAGGTTAGTCAAAATAATAGTATTTTCATTAGTTTAATGCGCGTATAGACCCGTTAAATGTTTTATAATGAGTAAGAACAACAATCCATGAGTTTACATATATACCTGCATAAGTGCATATAATATATATATAAACATGTAAAATTGAATAATTTATTAAACTGTAAACAAAAACGATTTAAGAAAACAAAAAGACATCGCTAGTTTCCTTACAAAAAAAAAAGCAATATTGTGGTTCTATATATACAACAGCAACTGAATACATCTAAAATTGCCACATGCGACATCTAGGGCTGCATTTGTCATTATCTCTTTTACTTTAAAACAGCAACATCTATCAATAGAAAATTGCAATTTTGGACAATATTATACGACTTATTTAAAAATCAATAAGTTCAACAAGAAATCTCTAAACCATTTATCTTCCTAACTTGGTTCTTTTATAATTTTATACTTTGTTCTAAGTGAAAACACAGTGACGCCAAGGCCACGCAAAAAAAATTGTCGAATGTAAAATATGATTATTTCGTATTTTATAACGTTGGTGTGTTATTATTTACGTGTGTTTAGTGTTTTTAATTATTGTTATGGGATAAAATAGTTATTATACTTGACAAATATCATCAGTTCGTCAAGCAAAGGTAAGAACTTTCTTTTAACAAAAAAACAATGTACCGGCCGGGCGAACGGCGTTCTGTTGACGATAGTAAAACCACCGGTGGCTATGCGTAGGTACGTAAAAAGGTAGTTAGTTCTCATGAAAGGCGCTGGTTTTACTGTCGCGTCGAGCGTAAATGCCGTAATTATTCAGTATTTTTTTGTTTATTTAATAACAATTAAACCACATCGAATCAGAACGTGAAAAGTAATAGGGCTCTATTCCTAGAAACGAAAAAACGAAAAAAAAAGACTCGATTAATTAAGTATTTTGGTCGTTATCGTGTTAGCATACATTACCTATAACTCACGGACGTCCAAGCCAGATTTTTTTAAAGTTTGAAAAATCAGCTGTGCCGTGTCAACCGTGAGTAGAACCCACCTCAACGCTTCGCTTATGAGGCGTGCAAAACAGAATTACACAAAACACATTAAATTATAAGTCGTTAATCATAATGCAAACCCGTCGACTCAAGTTACAAATTGTATATACTTAAATGCAGATTACAGTAAGTTATTGGCGCCCAACGTGGGGCAACGCCTACATTTATATTTATTGACGTAAGTCAAAGTATTATTAGAGCAAAAAGCTTTATAATGCAAAATCCATATTTACGATCATTAATAATATAAGTACGTAATAATATAAAAGAGGTTTGTTGCTGGCTGGTTACTTAGCAACCAGACCTTGAAACTAATGGCAGCCTGTAGGTAAAAAATATCTTAGTGATATAATGTATAATAAATATTTATACTTTAGTCTGTGCCCTCAGGATGTTATTAAATAGTAATTAATTTATTTCTTAACATGAACCGAAGCCTAGTGCGTTGTTCGTCAACCTAGGGTTAGTCTTGGTATTAGAAAAATACTATGCATTTTTATTACTATGGGAAAGAGAGCTGTGTCTTAGCGTGAGGGTGGCAAAATTTCCCAATAAATATACTAAGAAACAATGAATTCATTATTTAGGCATCTCTGAACACAAAACAATACATTATAGAACTAGCCTTTGCCCGCGGCTTAGCCGCAGTCAAAAGCTAATTTTTTGATTATATCTCAGGTTCCCGATATAATAGCGGAATAAATAGTATACCAATTTTTAAGTCTAATCAAGGCCTTTCAAATAAAAAAAGTTGCATCAAAATCCGACTAGTAGTTTTTGCGTGATACGCGAACAAACAAACAGATAAACAGAAAAAAAATCTAAAAAAAATTGTTTTGGGTTTAGGCACGCCTATATAGCCTATTACAGAATTTTTTTCTCAAATATCTTGGATGTACAGACACAGCTCTGTTACAGCTTTATAATAGTATAGATTTTTGTCGGTTTGTTTGTTCGGGCGGATTTCGATGAAGCTTTCGAGGCGTCTTTGATGTTTATTGGATTAAAAAAAAATAGTTTGGATCTAAAAATATATATAAAAATATCTAAATATATATATTTTTTTTTGGGTGATCATAGTCCGGAGCGTGCTCGTCGCGATCCCTGCCAGCCTGTAATCCACAGGCTGCAATCCGGCTCAAATGCGTACCGCAGTGCGGTTTAGGGCGTGCCCCAAAGGCGACGCGTACCGACCCGCCCCCGTCGGTAGGAACAACGGCAGATGCGGCGATGGGGGCCGCCACCCATCACGCCTTGCCCAGTTTGGCGAGTCGAGGGGAGCAGAGTGTCGAGTAGGCACGTGGAATGTAAGAGGTGGTGTGGAAGGTAAGTTACACGAGCTGGTAACCGTCATGTCGGACAGACAGCTTGATGTGCTCTGTGTAACAGAGACCAAGCGAAAGGGTAGCGACGCCTGTGATCTTTTCTGGTGGCGGGTTAGCTCTGTGGTCTGGTGTACCGCAGAGCAATTGGGCCAGCATGGGAGTGGGGGTGTTGCTGTCCGCTCGCTTGGCCTCAGGTGTGAAAGACTACGGAATGTTTGATCTCAGACTTCTATGGGTCCGAATAAAATTAGGTGTCACCAGGGTCTGCATGGTCGCAGCTTATGCTCCCGTAGGTTCTTCGGTGGCATCGGATCTAGAGAAGTTCTGGGATAATGTTAGGGAAGTTCTGGATTTGGCAGAAGCTGGTGAACGCGTGATCGTATGCGGAAACTTGAATGGATGGGTTGGGACCAAGCGTCCGGACTTCGAGGACGTGCTTGGTTCATTTGGTGATAACAGAGTGAATGATGCAGGTAGGCTCATTGCGGATGAATGTATGGAGAGAAACCTTATTGTGTCAAACACATTTTTTCAACATAAGGATATCCATATGTATACATGGAGAAGGAATGAACAGAGTAGTATGATAGGTTTAATTCTGGTAGACAAGCGCCTCCGAAGTAAAATTCTGGATACAAGAGCCTACAGGAGTCCCACTGTTGACACAGACCACTATCTCGTTATTGCGAGATTTAGTAGTCTGTTCAGAAAGTGGAGACACTGGCGAGAGCGTGTCCACTTCGGAGGGCTTGAAAGAATAAAGATTGAAAAGTTGCAAGAAGAGAGTGTAAGAGCAAAGTATGTAGAGGGTGTCCGTGAACGGCTGACAATGGCAAGTCAGCCGGGATCTGACATAGAAGAATGCTGGAGAGTATTGAAAGATAGTATGGTAGATACAGCGAAAGAAGTATGTGGATGCTCGAAGAAGCATAGGAAAGTGAAAGTGATGCATGGTGGGATACGGAAGTAGCAGCTTCCGTAAACCAAAAGAAGAAAGCGTGCCTGGACTATGTATCTTCTTTGAACCTGAGTGCAAGTATGAAAGAACAGAAGAAAGAAATATACCGGCAACGTAAGAATGACTCCAAAGCCTTAGTGAAAGAGAAGCGTGATAGAGCAAATATGAGAGAGAGCAACACCAAACTTTTCTGCAGGGAGGTGAAGAAATCTCGGAGTGGTTGGTCAGCATTCAGAATTAACAAAATAAGGTCTAAAGGTGGAGACATTCTTACGCAAACACAAGATATGTTAAGCCGATGGAGTGAATATTTTAGAGATATGTATGCGGATGTTCAGGGTGATGCTGGTGCCACATGTGGTCTAACAGATCAGCATTTGGTACCGGCATCCTCTGATGACATTAGTATGGATGAAGTTGAATGGGCGATTAGAAGTTTGAAAAATGGTAAGGCAGCGGGTATTGATATGGTGTCTGCTGAGATGATCAAGCTTGGAGGCTCATGTGTCTGGGAATATTTTCTGATGCTTCTCAATTTATGTTGGAGCTCAGGAATGGTTCCCAAGGACTGGAGAAGCGCAGTCATCGTGCCCTTGTTTAAAAACAAGGGTTCACGTTATGACTGTGCAAACTACAGAGCCATAAGCTTGACCAGTTTGGCAGCCAAAGTGTATGGTAAGATTATTGAAAGGAGAATGAGAATGGTGTCTGATGAATTTTTGTATGAGGCACAAGGAGGTTTCAGGTGTGGACGAGGATGCATCCCATCCATCCATCCATCAGCCTTTCATCGTCCACTGCTGGATATAGGTCTCCCCAAGTGAACGCCACAATGAGCGGTCCCGTCATGGGGGATAATGCCGTAATCGCCACGCTTGGCAGGCGGGTTGGCGATCGCAGTGGATGTTGTTAATACTCGAGGGAGTGCTGCTGCCCACTCCCCCGGTATTCCCTCAGTCGGCTCTTACGACTCCCGTGGGTAAAGAGGGGTGGGACAATTCTAAAGCCGGCCCCACACGGCCATCGGACGAGGATGCATGGATCAAGTGTTTTCTCTGCGCAACATTGTGGAGAAGCAGCTGGCTGCAGGCCAGAGGGTTTTCTGCAGTTTTGTGGATTTGGAGAAAGCATTTGACACTGTTGTGCGAAAGGAACTTTGGGACATTTTGCCGGAGTATGGTATTAACCGTAGACTGCTACAAGCGGTGCAGTCCAACTACATGGACTGCAGAGTTTGTGTGCGGCTGGATGATGGTTTGTCACCCTAGTTTGATGTCAATATCGGCGTTAAACAGGGCTGCGTTCTATCAGCCAGACTGTTTATCATATATCTGGATAAATGTCTACAATGGTTGAATGAAATGAATGTGGGAGTTCAGATGGGCGACTCAGTGGTTAACTCGCTGCTATATGCAGACGATGCGGCCCTGTTAGCGCAGTCTGCGACTGACCTGCAAACCCTAGTCGACGTAATGGCAGAATATTGTAATAAAAGGGGCCTACGTGTGAATGTGAGCAAAACCAAAGTAATGGTTTTTGAAAGAGAAGAAGCCAGAACATATGTTAGAGTAGCAATAGGAAATGTTGTGCTAGAACAAGTGGATGAATTTGTATATCTTGGATGTGGATTCAGTCGGGATGGAAGGTACACCACTGATGTAGAGAGAAGAGTGAATGCGGAAAATAGAGTGAACGGAGCATTGGGACAACTTCTCGGCAGCCACCACTTCAGCCAGAAGGCACGTGTCGCAATACACAATGCAGTGCTTGTCCCAACGTTATTTTATGGAAGCGAGAGTTGGGTATGTAAAAAGGAGCATGAGAGTAAAATCAATGCGGTCGAAATGCGATTTCTGCGGAGAATCTGTGGAGTGAGGCTGACTGACCGCATTGGTAACAATGACGTAAGGGAGCGAGTAGGTATGAAAGAGAGTATTGGTGTAAATATGCGAAAGGGAATGCTCCGATGGTTCGGACATGTGGAAAGAATCCGTAAGAGCGACTGGCTAAGAACAAACAATGCGAAAGTGGAAGGTTGTAGGTACAGGGGGAGACCGAGACTTACCTACGTAGACCAAATTGGTCGTGTATTGAAGGAAGGTGATAGGCGATTTGGTCTAGGTAGGTGAGTCACGGTCTCCCCCTGTACCTACATCCTTCCACTTTCGCATTGTATATCTTCTTAACCAGTCGCTCGTCCAGCCCGGCATTCTTTCCACATATCCGAACCATCGGAGCATTCCCTTTCGCATCTTTACACCAATACTCTCTTTCATACCTACTCGCTCTCATACGTCGTCGTTACGAATGCGGTCAGTCAGCCTCACTCCACAGGTTCTCCGCAGAGATCGTATTTCGACCGCATTGATTTTACTCTCATGCTCCTTTTTGCATACCCAACTCTCGCTTCCATATAATAACGTTGGGACAAGCACTGCGTTGTGTATTGCGACACGTGCCCATTGGCTGAGGTGTTGACTGCCAAGAAGTTGTCCCAATGCTCCGTTCACTCTATTTCCCGCATTAACTCTTCTCTCTACATCAGTGGTGTACCTTCCATCCCGACTGAATCCACATCCAAGATATACAAATTCATCCACTTGTTCTAGCACACCATTTCCTATTTCTACTCTAACATCTGTTCTGGCTTCTTCTCTTTCAAAAGCCATTATTTTGGTTTTGCTCACATTCAAACGTATGCCTCTTTTCTTACAATCTTCTGCCATTACGTCGACTAGGGTTTGCAGGTCAGTCGCGGACTGCGCTAATAAAACCGCATCGTCTGCATATAGCAGACAGTTAACCACTGAGTCACCCATCTGAACTCCCACATTCATTTCTTTCAACCTTTGTAGACATTTATCCAGATATATGATAAACAGTCTGGCTGATAGAACGCAGCCCTCTTTAACGCCGATATTGACATCAAACCAGGGTGACATTCCATCATCCAGCCGCACACAAGCTCTGCAGTCCATTTAGTTGGACTGCACCGCTTGTAGCAGTCTACCGTTAATACCATACTCCGGCAAAATGTCCCTAAGTTCCTTTCGTACAACCGTGTCAAATGCTTTCTCCAAATCCACAAAACTGCAGAAAATCCTCTGGCCTACAGCCAGACGCTTCTCCTCAATATTGCGCAGCAGAAAACACTTGATCCATGCATCCCCTTCCACACCTGAAACCTCCTCCTCAGAATATAGTTATTATTAAATTAGAATCAGAAATTAGAAAAAGTTATTCTCATAAAAAATCACAGCACTACCACCGGTGTTCCCCGAAGGGGTAGGCAGAGGTGTATTAGTGTATTACACACCCACGGTTTGCAAGCTATATTTAAGTAGGACCAGGTAATAGAGGGCGAGCCTATTGCCGCCTACCGGGCAAAATTCCAAACTCCGGGCTGCTACTGAGAATTTTTCTTTTTACTAAAAAGCTCAATATATCCGACCCAAGGATCAAACCCGAGACGTTATGGTGAGCAGTCGGTCATACTACCGCTGCACCACGGAGGCATTTAAAAAAATATTCTCATGATATTAAATTAGAGTAAATTCCACACAGACGAAGTCGCGGGCAACAACTAGTAAAAATAAGTAAGAAACGATCATATTTTAACAATCTAAGAACATTATATTGTAAGCCCCGAACAAAAAGATTCGGATGTGATATATTTCGCGAAACAAAATGTAATAAATACCACTGAAAACTGCCGCAACAGTGCGTGTTACACGCACATTTTCCTAAAACTATTTGACATGGTATCAGGTACCATTCTATCATGGTACCACTCGCCGATACCGCACCCATTCTCCACGTTTCATTATCACCATGAAAATGTGACCTTTAAAATTAATCACCTGGTGCTGTATTTTCAGAGTTCTTTAACATATTCCTCAAACAAGTTATTATTGATAATTAGCGCTTTGGCTGGCCCTTTGCGATGTAAAACTCTTATCTTGAGATGAGTCAACTTTGTTACCACTAATAAGTAAATCACTCAAAGCTTATGTGACGACCCGCGTCATAGGTAGGAGTTTCGTCGCAAAGATAATTACTAAGAGTAATGCCGTGTCTAAACAACGGTTAGAATGAGCATGTCTGTTACCATAAGCAATAAAATCGAAGTGTTATCCAAAGTTTAGAAAATATATATCTAAATATATTTCTATTTCATACATATTTTGTTGCTTTAGATTAGCATTTTTTAATTTTTCAATATATTTTGTTTCAAATAATCGACGATGGCCCTGTATGAACCAGTCAAATAGAGTATGTATTAAAACAAAGGCAGTCTCGAACTATGCTCATACTTCAACGCATTTTGCTCACTTTGATCGCATAATACACCGTTCTCGGTTCTAAAAACGAATGCTGACTGCATTGAACCAAGACCACCTTGTTGAATCTATTTTTTTATATACTATATTAAGTAATTAGTTGATATTGTTTTATTTACAAAGTTTTAATATCAATAACATTGTCATTTATATGATGATTTTTATTTTAGTTTTCCTAGGGACCCAATCAGATGATAAAACTTGCGCTAAATAATTTATAAATATGAATTCTTTTTTTTTAAATAAACGGCGAGCGAATTTGAGGGGCACTACTAGTATTTTATAAGATGATCATTTAAATTGTTTAATAACTTTATGGCTTTTATGATTCAATAATGTTAATAATGAAAATCAATAATGAATGTTGAAATGCTGTATTATGTATAAATTATGGTTGCACATACTGTATGTAATAAAACCGAGGAGAAAATAAGACGAGAACAGCGCATATGTGGTCAAAAACCACAACCCTATTATTACCCTATTTGTGTTCCTTACTTTTAAAATGTACATTAAATTTAAATATATTTTCTGGCATTGATACAAGGCCGTGTGGGGCTGGCTTTAGAATTGTCCCACCCCTCTCCACCCATGGGAGTCGTAAGAGCCGACTGAGGGAATACCGTGGGAGTGGGCAGCAGCACTCTTCGAGTATTAACAACATCCACTGCGATCGCCAACCCGCCTGCCAAGCGTGGCGATTACGGCACTATCCCCCATTCTTGGGGAGGCCTATGTCCAGCAGTGGACGTTAAAAGGTTGATGGATGGATAGATTGATACACATTCCCTTCAACAACCTGCTCTTTTTAATCATAAAATTAGTCTTATAAAAGCTATTATAATAAAAATTATAGATGTTAGTTTACATTATATCGCAAAAAAAAATCAACAATAAATAAATATTCACGGACATTTTCACACAACGTCATCTGGTCCCAAACTAAGCTTAACACTTGTGCTATGGGTACCAGATTACGAATATAATACATATATTACTTTTTTTTGTAAATACATACATATAATAGATAGAAACACCCAGACGCAGTACAAATATCTGTGTTCATCACACAAATATTTGTCCTGAGTAGGAATCGAACCCACGACCTCGTGCATGGAAGTCGGTTATACTACCGACCACGCCACGAGGCCCGTCAGACAGAGAACAGAAAAGCTGAAATCTAATTCAAAAAGACAACTCTACAATAAGCTTCATTTATTTCAAGGAAATTGATTTACTTACTAATGTATTGTCAATGTTTATTATGACGCCATTCATCTAGACTAGAATATATCTGGGTACTACTAATAATATTAGAATTACTATATTGGGAATAGTCGGTTATACTACCGACCACGCCACGAGGCCCGTCAGACAGAGAACAGAAAAGCTGAAATCTAATTCAAAAAGACAACTCTACAATAAGCTTCATTTATTTCAAGGAAATTGATTTACTTACTAATGTATTGTCAATGTTTATTATGACGCCATTCATCTAGACTAGAATATATCTGGGTACTACTAATAATATTAGAATTACTATATTGGGAATAAAAACTAAGATTTATATTTACGAGTTTTATTTTATTTATATATAAATAAATATTCTACTTAAAAGCATATTATACGATCAGATAAAAGTATAAATATGAGATTGGAACACATTTATAAATTAAAAAATAATAATAAAGTAATTAAATGTTCATACATGAAAATTATAAAAAAGTATTCGTCTCCACTCCGTCCTTGTCCTGCCCGTAAATTTCGGTCGTAAAATTTTATTGCTTTTTGCATAATGCTTTGTAAATACAACTTTAAACCATACGTGTAACGTTGAATTTTGGAAAGAATGCATTTATATCATAACTATAACTACTTACGTACAACTGGCGACAGTTTTGGACGTTTCGTTTGTTCGAAACTGTGTATCTAGGGTTTAATATTAATGATGTGAGGAGGTTGAACGGAAAATACTATTATTCCCACAACTTCAATAATACATCGCGAACTCTGCATTTCCACAGCGTGTACGTCCCTACAGTTCTGCCGACAGAATGATCGTAGATGTGCGTCGTGTACTTTAAGTCTGTGAAAAATCCGCGATGGACTTTTTGTGTGGCATGCAGACTTTTTGTGTGCCGCAGACTCGATGGCACAAAAAGTGTGTCGTCTGCGTTGCACCTAAGACTACGGAATAGTAATACAAGAGCTTGTATACAAGTATTATATTATAAAACATTCACGATTGTATCATACCGTATATCCTTTGCCAATGTGCCAAAATATATGTGCTGTTTGTAAGTATTTCGTATTTCGCAGTATTGAAGATTTTTAGTAAGATCATTTTCTGTGGGCGAAATATTATGCTTTAAATAATAGGTAGGTACACCGACAACACCATAGTAAAAAACAATTTTCTTAATCGCGTTTTATTTATTGCGTGCAAATATGCAAGGATGAATGTTGAGATATGCAAGAATGAGAGTACGCAGGTATGCAAGAATAGAGTATTTTGACATTATTCTCTCTGCCTACTCCACAAGGGAGATGTCGTGATGATAAGTAAGTTAGTATAAGATGGAGACTATATTACACTTTCAACTGAGGATTTAGATAACAGTATTAGTTACTTCTTAGTTAACAATCAGTAAGTTTAAACTTCATCACCTAAGATCGAATTGTCACTTACCTACTTTAAGCCCTTTAATTTAAAAAGTTTGTAAAAAATGACACTTCCGACCATATTTATCAAACTTTACTCATACTAGATAAAAAGAAGTAATATGATTACTACGTTATTACTACTGCAAAACTCAGTAAGCTTCAAGGCACAATGTCACAAGAAATAATGCAAAACAACAACCCCGAACACGAAAAACACCAAACTGAAACTAACTAACAGTAACCCAAGCGATCAATTCAAGTAGGCGTATAACTGCCACTGACACATTATACAACTAAAGAACCATTACCATTGACGTCAAAGTCGATAGTAAACAAACCAACTGCATAAAGATCACTCTCTAAGTCAATCTCGCCCACACAAAAAACTAACAAAAGCAATGTTACCAACATTGAAAAGTATCTATTTAGTTTTCTAATAATATATAAAAGCACTATAGGTTCTTTACACGAATCAGTACTGTCCTTATGTTGTTATTTTTTATTCAGGTATCGACAACTTGTAAAGATTATCAAGATGTTAAATGATAGCCGGAACCCATTGTTTAATGTGGTATTACATTGTTGTCTGACTCTGGTCTTATTCTAAGGTGACCAGTTGTACCCCACTTTAGGTCGTGGGGATCAAATAAGCAATCGCTCGGTGTAGTAAATTAAGAGTATCAAGAAATTAATTATATAGGTATGTCAAAAGAATAAATGTCAAATTTTAGTTCACTACGTAATTCAATTGTTTTAAATTATGTCACTTAGAAAATCATTTATTGTATAATAGCATTTTTCCGTAATTAACCATGGGGGTTAGACGGAATCTCATATCTCACAATCGACATCGTATCGTCTTGCTTGTGATTGGTAGAGAAACCGACGCGTGATATCGCAATATTCCGTTGGCCGTTCCGTTCCCCCATGTTAGTTTTTTTTTTAATATTGTATAATTATAACAGTAGCCCTTCGATCAACAATAGTGGTATTATTATTACTAACAATAGTGGTATTGTTGATCGAAGCAGTAGCCATACCAAAAATATGTAAATGCTGGTACATTAACAGAACAGAAAAAGGATCATCGGAAGAGACCTCAACAAAGTGGAATAAGGTTAGGAAGATGATGTTGTTAGTCTTAGTCAAAGTCCTGGCCCAATGCGAGTTGACAGATTGCACAAGCCATTGAAAAAATCTCTCTGGCATGCAGGTTTCCTTGATTCCATATTCTTCCAAAATAAAAGCCACCCAAGCCATAAAAGTGAAATTTATTAATATTAGTTCACCAACTTCAAAAAGCAGATAGAAAAAATCGTATCGATAAGATATCATCCGTCAATGCACCAACACACCGGGTTCTACTGCACGATGTTTATATATGTATATATCTATGTAGGTATAAGCACATGGCATGATGAAACAGCTTCCGTCATTTGAAATCCTTACGAAAGTTCTTATGCCTTACTTCTTGAAAAATAAATAAACAGTTTGGATATTATCCTTTCTTGTTCCCAACAAAATTTTTACTTGGTCTGTTGAATTTTAATTCTCTTGAAGTGAGACGTAATTATTCACTTCTTGCTACTGCTTGTGGAATTATACGTGGAAAATCCGATTGCCCGGAACTAGTGGCTGAATTGGTTAGACTGTTTGTCCCAGATGTACCAAAACAAGTATGTAGCGTTAGCCGGCAACTAATAAAATACTATACATAAACACTACACATAAACACAGGGACAAGATACAGAACACTAAACACTATTAACTCTTTGTAATACAATAATTTACCAATAACTTTTCACAATATAAACAAACAGACGCCCTTTCTATCAACAACACAAACACCAAATATTGTCAATGGGCTACTCTTTGTTGTCTATGACACGGGATATTTAAAGCTTAATTAAATATATAATTTTAACTAGGGTAAATAAAATATTGTATTACAAAGAGTTAATAGTGTTTAGTGTTCTGTATCTTGTCCCTGTGTTTATGTGTAGTGTTTATGTATAGTGTTTTATTAGTTGCCGGCTAACGCTACAAGTACTTCGACCCCGGAAGCAAAGATTGTTAGCTATACCTCCTGCCCGTACAGTGTCACATGCCAATTCTCCTTTTATACGTGCACTGACTATGTTAAATGCACTCTTGGCTACAGCACCTGAGTGTGATCTGTTTGCTGCAAGATGGATTGATGTATGTCGGGCATGTCTGAGTTATTGTGAGATGATGGATAGAAGGTAATTTAAATAACTTGTTTATATTATGTCTTGTTGATTTTTTTCACACTATTCCATTAATAAATAAATTAATTAATAAATGATCGGATACTTACTGGTATATATTGTTCTGAAAATAGAAAAACAGATTCCAATTCCTTTTATATTTGTCCCCTTTTCTTTTTCGAGTTTTAAAAGAAATTGTAGTATTTCCTTTTATAACGTAAAGGAACTATTGAAATCGACTATTTGTAATTTGTTTATTACTATTCTTCATGCAGTATTAGATATGCCTGCTTAGATATTTTTAAGACTATGAGGTTGGTGAACAAGCACGCGGCCCTCCTTATAATAAGCTGTTACCGTTGTCTATAGCCACTAGCAACATCAAAGGTAACACTCGCACAACGCCAAATCCAAGGAGAGGGATAGGAGATAGGTAATAAGGAGATGTTGAGGAGGGGTCTTACTCACCATACCAAACACAACATACAGTTGTTTCACGCTGATCTGATAGACGGTACATCCCCGACCCCGAGCTGGTACGCTCTTGCTGGGAAAAGCAAAGCTCTACCACGTATACATTAACACAACATATACGTTATATTTCTCTGCATCTCATCAGCAATAAAATTACAAACAGTTAAAGCAGTAAAAACGTCCGTATTTTATGGAAGACAGCGCAATATATCTAGCGATCCATTATTACTACGTTCCAGTAACAAGTTTCTTTCTTTTGTTCCTTTCTACCACGTAAGTGTACAATCTGGTATGAACTTCCTGCTGCGGTGTTTCCCCAGCGTTACAACTTGTCCCTCTTTAGGTGGTGGCTTGGCTGGGCCCCTGGTGTTGCGGAAGTCCACGAGCGGCGGCTACCACTCACCATCGTTTGCTCATCTGCCACCGTTGGTAACAAAAAAAATTATACGGTTCAAGCAGATCAAGTGTTAGAAAATATTTATATATATTTTTAGCATTTGACATGCTCAGCACTATACATTAAACACAAAGTGAAAAATGTGAAATCGAAAATAACAGTCACAAGCAGGATTTGAACCTGCATCTCCTGGATACCGTCCAGTTGCTTTGCCAATTCAGCCATCGTGACAATTGCTCCTGACTGCTAATTTCGATAACACATTCATACTTAACGTCTTTGGGTGACGCCTGCGCCATCTTTCGGCAGTATTTTCATACATTATACCAGGTAAACTTAATTTTACAATTAAGATTATAACTTAATAATGACGCATACCCTATAAATATTTATATATATTTTTAGCATTTGGCATGCATAGATGATGCCAGGAGATGCAGGTTCAAATCCTGCTCGTGACTGTTATTTTCGATTTCACATTTTTCACTTTGTGTTTAATCTTAGAAAATATTTACTCAGGAATCCTTTTTGAGATATAGAAATAATAAAGAATAATGGATAACTCAAGTTCGAGTAAAATACCCGGGGTTTCAAATAATAATAGGTACTTGAATTCCTAACAAAAGGGCTTAAATTTCTACCTTCATACTTCGTTTGAGCGAGATTCGAAGACATCGACGATTATTTCTAAAAGCTCGTAATTGAGTTGAAACTTGGCAAAGTTTTCCGTACCGGGCCTACAAATGGGTTGTGCTTTATTTACATAATTACAGATTATATTTATCCCTGTGGTGACGGACAAAAAATACAAGAATTTTGAATACTTGTAAAAATAAATCATTGACACATAGTATTCACCAGAAACTGCTAAGGTGGTGCGGCCTAAAGGAGCTTCATAAGGTAATAAATTATTGCAAAGAAAACTCAATACTATTATAATGGTACAAGGTTTCAAATTAGAATGTTGAAGTTTGTATGCCTTAATATAGTCTATTGACTGTAGTATATTGACTAGAGAATATTTTTTCGTAAATTTTGTACTAGACCCGACGTCCATGTTTATTAGGTCAATGATTATGACAGGAACTTAGGTACCATTAACAACATCAAATTAAAACAACAATAATATCACTCCTTCCCGCCCTCATAAAAACTGAAAGAACTTAATTCAGACCGCCAGATATTACTTTGAACAAATTTCCCCAATTTTGATGAACAAAGATTTTTTCCATTTGGTGCCTTTAAATAAGTAAAAGGGTACACATTTCCACAACCCGTTAGTTAAAAAAGTATAGATCTGGGCTGCTAAGGTTAGAGAGAAATTGACATTGAAATTAGTTTGACTAGAAAGTTAATCCCGACAAAAGAGGAAGGATAAGGATAATCTAACTTTCGGTTCTTATCGAATCTATGCAGGTTTTTACGACAGCCATAGCTATGAATCTACATTGATTTTTGGGGAGAGAGCTATTTCTGCTAACTTCAACAGGATAGCAGCTTCAAAGGAAAGATTTGCCAAGCTGATACCTACACATATACACCTTTGGCATATCAGTGAATGTGAACATAATATACAAGTCTAGTCACATATGGGTGATTGTAACAGGATTGTTGTGAATTATGTGATGACCTCAGTTTAATTGAAAGATTTAAGCACAACCTAAATAGCGAAAATGTGAAATAGATAAAATGTAAGCCATGAGCAGGGTATGAACCCGCGTCTTATCTGTGATTATAGTTCCAGATGCTCTGCCAACGGAGATATCGTGCCATTATTTGTGTAGTTATTAACAATTGTAATAATTAGCTTACACGGCACGGGTGTCATCAAGACAGTAAGAATGTGATACGAAATTGGACGACACTAAGGTAATATAAAAATAACTCATTTCGCAGAGCACACTTCTGACTTTCCGAAATGATGTGTGTATTTCACAATTTATCAATACCAGGTGAAGACCCTGTGTCCAACAGTGAGACAACAATGGGTTGGAAAAAAATACTACTCGTAAAAAGAAATAGGATTAATATATTTTTATAATACGCGAGTGGCAATAAAGCATGCGTTCCACCTGATAGTTAGCAGTTACCGTAGCCTACAGACGTCAGCAAAATCAGAAGCATGACTTGCGCTTCGCCAACTCCAAGCAAATGTATAGGAGGTGAAGAGGAAGGTTAATAAAGAAAGGATAAAGAGGGGGATAAGTATCTCCGGCGGTATCACTCACCATACGAAACAAAACTGTAGGAGTACATACCGTGGTTTCACGCTGATCTTCTGTGAGAGGTTGGTACTTCCCTAATTGAGCCGGGATGTATACCGGGACAAGCAAGATTTTTAAATTATCAAATATACTAAACCAAGTTATGTAAGGCTTTGTCTGATCAAAGTCTACCCGCAGGTTATTCGACACCGAGGACCGTTATAATTGTATAATCCCTAGCTGAAATATATCTAGCTGTGTACGCTTTTACTCGCCTTTTAGTTTGGATGGTCGTACCATGATGATCAATGTCTATAACTATTAATATCATGATAGATACTAATAGGTATATAGATAACGTTGCAGATATCGCATCGGCCTAAAGCGCTGATTTTACAATTGTTAAAATACAACACCTATTTCTAACCGACTTCAAAAAGGATGAAATTATTAACTACCTTTTACCCGACGTTTCAACTGCAGCCGTGGTCACGGGACGGGAGTTGTCCCGTGACCACGGCTGCTGCAACGCAGTTGAAACATTTTATACGCGAAAAAAGACCCGTTTATGCTACTTTAAATATGTGTACAATTCGCGAATCTTTAAAAGTTACTATTCAAAAAGGATGTCCTGTATTCGACATGTATGTACGTGTGTATGACCACAATTTTCTCAAATCTACTAATCCGATCTGGATGGGGTTTTCATTATTAGAAGCTTATATTGACAAGAAAAGTTTTAGTATATATGGTTTGTTATAATCTGATGTAGATCTTGAAATATAGACAATGGGACTCTTCAATTACTAACAGCAAATGACCCGCGACTGTTGAAAGCGCATGGCTGCTGAAAACAATAATTTTCACCATTCCACAAAATAATACAGTTTTAGGGGTAAACATATCAGTTATCACACCCTCATTTTTGAGCCACTGATATTACCATAATAGTTGGGCGTACTAAATTGTTATATCTAATGATAGGATTATAAGTATTATATAATTATATTACTGATAAGAACAAGAGACACTAAAAAGTAATAGATAAAATAAAAAATAAGAGTAATTAAAAAAAATTGAAGTTAAAGACATAATAGGACCTTACTATAAGAAATTGGTGTTAAGTATGGAAAAATCAAAACGATTTTTTTAAATGAAATTATTTTAATTAAACAATCAAAGTATATGAGTATACCATTGTTATCAATGCACTTTCGCCATTTTATCGGTAGATTATTGATTCCTTTGCTGAAAAATTGTGGGAGCGAGAATAAATAAAATCTTTGAAGGCAGTTTTGACAGTCTCATCGGAATTGTTTTTTTTTTCCTTACAAGAAGTTTTCCAAATTCCGGAAAAAGTGGTAATCTGTTGGAGCAAGGTTCGAGGAGTACTGTAGTGGGTGACACCAGCACTGGTCTACTAGACACTTACCAGTACCTTTTCCTAAGTCAACTTTCGCTTGGGGCAGGATTTGGCCGGTTCTCCTGGGTTTCATTGTAATAAGCGTTTCCGATTATCGTACAGGATCCATTTTTCATCACAAGTAACGATACCATTCAAACTCCCCTCGTTATTGTGACGGTTGAGTAATATAACGCAGCACTCGCCTCGTATTCGTTGGTTTGCTTCACTCAATGCATACGGTACTAATTTTTCGAGCTTTTTCACTTTTCCAACTTGTTTGAAGTGAATTATAATCGTTTTATCACTCACACCGAAGCCTGCCGCTCTGAGGTGGTTTGCGATGGACCCGCTTCCACGATTACTTTTAATTCTTCATTGTCAACTAGGGTCTTCGGCCGTCCACGGGGTTTGTTCTGTAGGTCAAGATTTCCAGAACGAAAACGTTAGAACCAAAAACGTGCAGTGTTTTACGGTAGCTTCCCCATACACCTTATTAATCCTTCGAGCTAAACAGCTCGCCGTAGAAACCTACGGCGTTGGTGCCACGGTGGAACTCGTATTCGTAAATAACCCAATATTTTAAGTTTTCCATTATTGTGAACAGAACAATGTCTAAGGAAAATCAAATGGCATGAAAACAAATGAATCGCTAAATTGGAAACACAAATACACAAGCCTAAATATGAATTTGGAATCCCTAACCAAACGCCAGATATTTTAGATCAAAACGGCCAGTTTGATAAAACGCCAATTTCACAGGTAAGAACCTTAATATATTGTATTGTGAATAATATTTTTTTAAATTTCCTTTTATTTAATTTTTTTACATAATCTTTTATATATCATATTTTTAAAACAGTCAAATTATAATTTACGTCTTAAAGTTAGCATCTTTACTCAACGCAGTAGATTGAGTAGACAATACTGTCATCTAAGTACAACTGCACCAAAATTACATAATAAAACATTTACTTGTTGCTAACGGGCAGAGAAGTAGGGCACGAAACTCGGCCAGCGACCTGCGACTCAGCCAGCCAGGGGCTACAGGTGGATCACTAAACACACTAATGCATCCTGTATGCAATCGCAGCTGGCGAAAACTTAGAGAAAAATCGATAGTTTTATTGTAAGTACGAGCACCATCGTGCCATCATCTACACTATAAATTATATCGCCTCTTAACACAATTATGTGTTACTTTTTATGGGATTATTTTGCCTGATCGCAAAATTATTTACCAGTACTAAACAACCAAAACGAAAAGCTTTTGCCATTTGCTTAATAAAGAACGAAATCTCTTTGGAAATATAAGACGAAGATAACACTTGGCATGGACAGAACTAATCGATTACCATCAGAAGTTTTAAAGAAAACGTCTTTAGCAACCGGGAGTAAAACTGAAGGTTACAAATGCGACATAAGCCGGCCAAAGTGAAATCTATCCTTGCCAGGACAAGGGCACCATCACACAGATATCCTATGTTTTTTTACAATCATTATTCATTATAATATGATTTTCTACTTTTCAGCTCAACGCCACAAAGACACGCTTTCATAACTTTAAAGTGTGTTTATTTAGCTTTCTAAACTAAATTATTTTCTTCTTTTTAGTCTTAAAATAGAATTAAAAGTAGGTACTTCTATTTAGGAGAACAAGTAAAACATTTTCTCGGCGTGACTAATATGATACATATTATATAGACGAAGATTAAAAGCGTCAAAGATAACTGCATATAAAGAAATATCATTCCAATATCGATCAGAAAGCATCCTTGGCTTACGTGTCAAGCACAGTCAATAGAATAATTTATTTAAGTACTTCAATAAATCTCTTGTTTAAAAACTATAATATTGTAAATTATGAATTACTAAAATTGAATTTACAACAACTTAGCGAAACGTTTTTCAATTTCAAAATTGAATTTACGACAACTTGGCGAAGTTTTACAGATTCATTTTGTAAAAAGAATTGTTATAGCCAAAAAAAAATACCTAAGTAAATCAGATACCTACTCACACAGCATGCTGAATAACAGAACCAGCCTGGCACGTGTCCAAAGCGCTATTGCAGATTGTAGAGGGAACTCGCATAATAGTGTTTAATCGAAACTTTAATGTCATATTTATCATTGGGCAAAATTCTTAATACATGCATATACTCGGTATCTGTTTTTCAGAGGGATAGGCAGAATCAATGGATTGCATCTTGTCAAGGTGCCTATCTTTCGTCCCCGTGGACCGAGACGTAACGCGTGGCAAAGACATTAAGGTGATCGTTACAAAAGATATGTTTTGGCTTTTGTTTTAATAAAAACCATTTAAAATAATTTTAACACATTTTTCTACTTATTATATAATAACATTGACCTACCAACAAATGGACCTCGTGTCCGTGCTCAAAAGTGTCTGAACCAAAAGAGGAACAAAACGCCAAAAGAGAAAATCGCGTGCCAGTATCGTTTAGTCAACCGACTTAATTATACGTTCGATATACTGTTTGTGTATTATTGTGAAAACATGTAAGAAATACACAAATGAAGTGAAACAATAATATTTTCAGTAAGTAGACTATTGTTTTATCATTTACAAGTATTATTTTGCTTAAAAACAAATAATTTGTTTTAATTTTTGAATATTTGTAAAAATAAATCATCAATACATAATATTCACTAGAAGCTGCATAAAGTGATCATAGTGCGGCCTATTGGTAGAAGCTACGTAAGCTTACAAATTATTGCAAAAAAAAAAAAACAACACTATTATAATGGTACAAGGTTACAAATTAGAATGTTGACATTTGTATTATATATTAGTAAAGATTGTCTATTGACTGTAGTGTATTGACTAGACACTTTTTTCGTGAATTTTGTACTAGACCCGACGTCCATTTTTATTAGGTCAATGTATAATAAGTATAAAAAACAATAAACAATTTATGACACAGTCAACATTTTTAAATTTATTAGTCACTTTTTAAAACGTTATATATAAAAGAGCCAAAGCACATACACTGCCATTAACATCGCCAATTGACGATTTTTTGGCTGCATCGATCTGCGTTATAGCTACTTTCTAAGTGCGTTCGTTCAAACTTAGCAACTGTATCGATGTTACATTACGTTATAGGGACTTTCTGCGTACTATCACAGTAATCCAGTTTATTATTATTTCTTATTGTTGACGTTGTAGACATGCCATATTCCACATAATAGTAAATAGTAGCCGCTGCTCATAGATTTAGCAATGGCAGGGGCACCTGAGGTACACTGATGTAATGTCACAGAGTTCCAGTGGTCCACCAATAAAGGCGGAGAGACTGCACACGGCGGGGTTATTTAGTAGGTGAGGGTCCCATACTACCATAATATGTTCGTTGCATCAAACGACGGAGTATGCGGTTAGATCTTTGTGCCTGCCTTAACGAAAATAAGAAAATCATCCAAGACAGGCAAACCACTGTTTAGGTATCAGTCTCGTTCGGGGAAAGAAATCAAAAACCTTAAATGCGATTTTGTTTCAAGTGTCCCTTGTCCTGCAGTGATATTGCACTTACTTCCCTTAGCCACAGTGTCCCACCCAAGATTGAATAGAGCAGTGACAGTGAGACTGAGCCGATAGCACAGACACTAAAAACGAAGTAAATCCGAGCTGTGATGCCTGTGATCCAATAAGTTCGGAGTGTAGCATAAAGCGTTAAAGCAAGCGTCCAAAAAGCGCAGTGATCGCCATAACTGAACTGCACAAAAGGCATAATGACAAGATTGCAATAGGTGCAAAAGGAGCTATAATGCAATTTAGGTGCGTTCTATACTCATAAAGGACATTATTTCGGCAACCCTCTGTGCAATAGTAAAACGATGCTTCGGAATATATTTGTAATGACCACATACAGGAATTATTACCAAGTGCAGTATGTTGACTTTAAAAAAATGTGTGTACGGATAGAAACGATCGGATGCAGCGTCGGACTTCCAAATGACGGCTAAATCAGAGGTCGCCAATGCATGCGGAATTATTTAGTATTAAAGCATACACACGCACAAAAAATAGCACGCGTATGTGCTCCGGTTCTATACCTTACTGTGGAGGTGCCGAGTATATATATTAGAATAAAAAAGACGTATTTTTTTTACAAAATACACTATTAGAAGTAATTGTAACTGATTATTTCCTATATGAGTGTATTTTGTATACCCAACAATACATTTTTGTGGTCATTTTGTTGTTTTTTTTTCAATAATAATTGGCACTGGTACATACAAATACAGCCAAAAATGCTAGAACGTTCAAAACGATGCAAGGCTCCAAAATGAGGTCGAAAGTGAGCCCATTTGAATTAGTTCCAAATGATAGCTGAAGCCTTTGTATTATCGAAATAAATCTCGTGTGGTCGGATTAAGGTTTTATTATTGCCATCGGTGGCAGTAAACAGTCCACCTGATGGTAAGTGGTAAACTTTGGCAGCACTAGGGGCAAAGCCAAGCCATCGCCTACCGTAAGTAAAGTGCTCAGCTCAAACCTCGTTTAAAGAAAACGTGTCTAGCGCTGGGAAAACATCGCGGTAGATCACATTATTAATCTATCTATACTATTATAAATCCGTAAGGGAGCTGTGTCTGTACATTTAAGATATTTGAGGAAAATTACTGTAATAGGCTATATAGGCGTGTCTAAACACAAAACAATTTTTATTTGGAATTTTTGTCTGTTTGTTTGTTCACGTCACACGCAAAAACTACTGAACGGTTTTTGTTGCAACTATTTAGGTTCCCGCTAAGAAAATAAAAAAAATTCAAAAGTTGGGAAGTTATTGGTATTACCCCGTTTTTCGAAAATCGAGATTTCAACGGATGTTGACGTATGTACCGAATGTTTCCGCGATGTTGTCTGTATGTATGTGTGTGTGTGTGCGTGTGTGTGTTTGTGTTTGTGTGTGTGTGTGGCTGTATGTAAACCTCTCATAACTTTTGAACGGCTTGACCGATTTCATCGGGGTTGGCGTCATTCGAAAGGACTTGACCGCACTTAGATTTTGAATACAATTAGGACCGATTCGAACCGGTAGATCTTGAGATATCTCAAAAAACTACAATTTCTTTTTTAAATGTGTCTTTTTTTTTATGACTTTTGAACAGTTTTATTGATCGATTTCAAAATTTAATCAGCTCTTAACATCAAAAAACAACGTCGATCGCCGCCAGTCCGGTCAGAATCGGTTGACTCGTTCGTGAGATATCGTTGTCGACAAAAATTGAAAAAAGAAGTTTTTTTTTTAGAATTGCTGACATTTTTTTTTAATTTTGTAATAAGTGCAATTTTGAGCGCTTTAGTATCAAATTAGCGGGAAGTTGCAGGGATGGCCTTTAGGGTCAACCGTTTTCCAGATTTTTTTATTTGATAACTCTCGATTAGACCTAAGAACTGGTATACATTTATCCCGCTACTATATCGGGAACCTGAGATATAACCTAAAAACTTACTTTTAGCTACTTGATAAAATGAATAATATGCTCACTTTGCAATAACAATCGAGCATATATGTTCATATTTAACTATCAACGAATCCTATTTCATACCAAGTAATTACGCTAGATTCGCTTTTCGTTATGAGACAATTAATTAACACTTCTAATAAAGTGAAGTATACGTGTCCTGGGGCTGGAATTCAGACTAGAGATAACGTCAAGCATAGTTGTAGCGAACGTTCGAACGGATTAATACAGACGATGGGACTGCGAGACTCGCTTAAAAAGCTATATTCAGTAACTGAAGACCTTAGAATCTGGTCTTAAAGTTCATTTTACTTTCAAGCGAAGTCTGTTTGCTTCCATTACTTTAACTGCCGCAGATTTCGTAGTATTTTGATATAAGGAAAATGTCGCAAAATAATTTATTCGCGTTATATTGCACGCCTCATAAGCGAAGCGTTGAGGTGGGTACTATTCTCGTTTTACACAGAACAACTGATTTTTCAAACTTAAAATGTCTCTCCATCCATCCATCAGCCTTTTAAAGTCCACTGCTGGACATAGGTTTCCCCAAGAATGGGGGATAGTGCCGTAATCGCCACGCTTGGCAGGCGGGTTGGCGATCGCAGTGGATGTTGTTAATACTCGAGGGAGTGCTGCTGCCCACTCTCCAGGTATTCCCTCAGTCGGCTCTTACGACTCCCATTACCATTCTAAAGCCGGCCCCACACGTGAGAAAATGTCTCTATTTACCACATATTGCACTTGTAAAACAATATATACATACACATATCACGAAAAAATACAATTTTTGACACTCATGATATTTTTTATGCCATTTTTGTTAAACTAGTTAAAACCCGTTTGTTCCGTTTGTTGTAGGTTATGTATGTTAACACGATAACAACCGAAATACTTTACTAATGAGTCTTTTTTTTTCTTTTTAACTTGAGTATTACTACGAATAGAGCCCTATTACTTTTCACGGTCCGATAAGATGTGGTTTAATTGCTATTAAATAAACGAAAAATACTGAATATTTACGCTCGACGCGATACTAAAACCAGCGCTATACCTTTCATGAGAACTATTTCTATAGACCAACAAAGAAGTACTTCTTAAAATTAGCGCTACATGGCGTATAAGACATGAAACCCACATTAGTACTTTATGAAATTATGCCATCTATGTGATTTATTGAAAACTACTTAGTAAGGCTAATACATTATTAGTTATTTTATTGTGAAAAATGAAGATTATGAGGCGTGCAATTTTGGATTTTTCAAAGTATTTAATTTTATTGGAAGTATTATGAAATAAATTTTTTTACAACCAGTTTTATTTGGATATATTTTTTTTACTACCTATACCTACCTATTGACTATTATACATATTACTGCCCCGTGTGTAAGCAGTGATAGCCTACCAAGGACTGCAAATAGTAGAAGTATCGAGTTCGACCCCCATCCCCCATATTCCGAGATCCGGCTGCAGAATTAGTGTGCTCATCGAGTATTTGCTAAAAACCATATTTTTACACATATACTCGTATATGATTAGGAGAATATATATCTACCCGATTGCCTATCAAAATGTGCCCGCTAGTATTTTTAATTCAATTATTGGTAATCGATTTTTCGGAAAAATTTCATTCACTTGTTTTTTAAATAAAATGTTGTCCACTTCACGGTAATATATAGGTATATAAAGACCCTGAAAAACCACATTTGCCTTCACGCACTCAGCCGCACCTCTTCGCAGCCAGGTGTAAGCGGGTATGATTTTGACACATTTATACGTTCATAACGTACATTTATTATTTATATATCAAATTAAAGCTATTTTTTTCTGTTTATTATGATATACGGCTGCTTAATAATATTTGGCTGCAAATAAGGGTTGCTGGCAATTAAAGATGGTAAATATTTAAGGTAGAGTGAACTGCCTCGGTGGTGTAGCGGTAGTGTATGCGACTGCTAATCATGAGGTCTCGGGTTCGATCCCCGGGTCAGGCAATGTTATTGAGCTTTTTCCTAAAAAGAAAAATTCTCAGTAGCAGCCCGGAGTTTGGAAATGTGCCCGGTAGACGTCAATAGGCTCGCCCCTTATTACGTGGGACTCAAACATAGCTGGCGAGTCGTGGGTGTGTAATACACCTCTGCCTACCCCTTCGGGGAATACAGGCGTGATGCTATGTGTTAGAGTGAAAGAGAGTTAGCGCGTAACATCACTAGTCAGACAAGGATAGCGATTGCTAGCTGTTCGACACTTTATAGCCATTGCGCATGCGTCGAATGCTAGTGTTCTCAACCACCGGTGCAAACAGTAGTATACTACTATAGGGACTATAGGGACGACTTAATATACTTAACTTAATAAACTCCAAAAGCAATGTCTTCCTTTTCAAAATTACTAATTTAAAAATTACAACAAAAAATAAATATTAATGAAAAATAAAACCAAGGTTACTATGTAAAAGAAAATTTTATTGTGCAAGTACTGTTTGGAGATATGAATTAAACATTTAAGCAATTTTTTTTTTGAATGTATCGCATATTTCCGTTACTCTTATTGCACGCCTCATAAGCGAAGCGTTGAGGTGTGTACTATTTTCGTTTTACGTAGAAAAACTGATTTTTCTAACTTAAAATGTCTCTATTTATCATATATTGCACTTGTAAAATAATATATATACACACACACATATCAAGAAAAAACACTATTTTTAACACTCATGATATTTTTGATGCCATTTTTGATATTTAAACTAGTTAAAAAACTGTTTGAAAAAGTTCTGTCTTGGACGTCCGTTTGTTGTAGGTAATGTATGTTCACGATAACGACCAAAATAATTTACTAATCGAGTCTTTTTCTTTCCTTTTACGAATAGAGCCCTATTACTTTTCACGGTCTGATTCGATGTGGATTAATTGTTATTAAATAAAAAAAAAACAGTGAATATTTACGCTCGACTCTAAAACCAGCGCTACGCTATACCTTATTTCGTGAGAATTAGGTGAACTATTTCTACAGACCAATGTAGAAATACTTCTTAAAATTAATAATAATAAATAATAAATATTCACGGACATTTTCACACAACGCCCTCTGGTCCCAAACTAAGCTTAACGCTTGTGTTATGGGTTCCAAATTACGGATATAATACATATACTACTTTTTTTTGTAAATACATACATATAATAGATAGGAAACACCCAGACGCAGTACAATTATACGTGTACATCACACAAAGAATTGTACTGAGTGAGAATCGAACCCACGACCTCGTGCACGGAAGTCGGTTACACTACCGACCACGCCACGAGGCCCGTTACTTCTTAAAATTAGCGCTAGATGGCGTATAAGACATGAAAACCACATTAGTACTTTTTGCAATTAGCGCTATCTATGTGATTTATTGAAAACTACTTAGTAAGACCAATACATTATTATTTACTTATCAAATAATCAATTTTATTGTGAAAAATGAAGATTATGAGGCGTGCACTTTTGGATTTTCCAAAGTATTTAAAAATCTGAATCATCGGAGCTTTCTCTTAAGACTATCATCGCAGCTATAACAATCATCGTTACAAATGTCAGAATCCTCGTCATAATCGGAAGATTTGTTCATAGAATCACATAGCTAACTGTGAACTTGCGTTGGAGTTAAGTTTCCCAGGAACCATGTTGGTTTTAGAAAACCATCTAAGCCACCACCATCAGCCATTATTTTCCGCGCTGAACTTGATACAATCCGGCGCAATGGCATTTAACCACATCGAATTAACAAAGATTGTCCGCTACAATTTTTGTTTCAAAGATTTCCAGCACGGTGGAATGTGCGTTGACTCGAAACCAAAGTAATAAACCAATTTAATAAAGTGTCATGATATTTATATTTTTTTTTCCGACGAAACAATAACATTAGCGAACACTTTTTGAATGATGTGTTATAAAAGTCACGTACATTGTATTTTTTGCCACACAGAAAACACGCATTCATCTTTATCAATTTTATTTTACGCTAATTAATTTGATAATTTATAGATGTCAGTTTAGAATACTAGCATTCGACGCATGCGCAATGGCTATGAAGTGTCGAACAGTTAGCAATCGCTATCCTTGTCTGACTAGTGATGTTACGCGCTAACTCTCTTTCACTCTACCTTAAATATTTACCATCTTTAATAGCCTGCAACCCTTATTTGCAGCCAAATTTAATTAAGCAGCCGTATATCATAATAAACAGAAAAAAATAGCTTACGTTATGAACGTATAAATGTGTTAAAATCTTACCTGTTTACACCTGGCTGCGAAGAGGTGCAGCTAAGTGCGCGACGGCAACTGTGGTTTTTCAGGGTCTTTATACACTACTCTGTCAAGAAAGTACCGGGAAAAGATCAATAATACACAAAAAATTTGTTATTCATCCAAATTTATTTTATCACCTTCAAAGTATGCTCCTTCAGAAACGATAGACTTACGCCAACGAATAATCTAATCATCAAAACATTTTTTAAACGCTGTTTCCGGAATTGAGTTCAGTTCTCACCGCGAATTCTCCTTTATGTCTTCTACCGATTGAAAACGGGTGCCACGAAGTGGTAATTTGAGTTTAGGAAAAAGAAAGAAGTCGGCTGGAGCCATATCTGGCGAATATGGTGGTTGCTCGATGGTATTTGTTGGGTGTTTGGACAAAAATTCATTCATAAAGATGGCCTTGTGCGAAGGCGCATTATCGTGGTGCAAAATCCAAGAATTTTCTTTCCACAAATCTGGCCTTTTTCGTCGAATTTGCTCTCTTAAACGCCGCATAACGCTCAAATAATATTCTTTATTTACCGTTTGACCTTCTGGCAGGTTCGAATCCCGCTCGCACTAAAGTTTTCTTTATCCACATTCACAAATAATTTGTTCTTTAAAGTAGCTGAGCATGTCAAGTAGACGGTAGTGTAAAAGACTTCCATGCTCGGGGTCGTGGGTTCGATTCCTACTCAGAACATGTAATGAACACAGATATTTGTACTGCGTCTGGGTGTTTTCTATCTATTATATGTATGTATGTAGGTATTGTATTTCCAAAAAGAAGTAATATATGTATTATATTCGTAATCTGGTACCTATAGCACAAGCGTTAAGCGTAGTTTGGGACCAGAGGACGTTGTGTAAAATGTCCGTGAATATTATTATTATTATGAGTGCTAAAATACAGATCAAAATGTTTAAATATCGCACTATCAAATAGTATGAATTTTAATTGCAACTTACTATATTGGATTAATGCATGTAAATGCATACGATAGGTGGCGTGGGTAGTAAAGACAAATGTGATGTGGAGATTGGGAATGGCCGTCGGTCAGTGCGATGGCTTAGCGGTCTGGAGCACTTCCCCGGATTGGAAGGGACGCGGGCGTTACAAATGTTTTTCAGTACAAACAAATTATTAAAATAATTTTTTATTCATCTTTTCATACACCTATTTATAATTAGAAAGCATGCATGCAAACCCCACCTGAGAACTGCGATATTCCAGAAAGTATGGACATTCCGGAGTGGTGACTGCGGGAAGTATGTACCATCCCTATAGAATATATCTCAGTGTCCTCAAACTGCCACATGTTGAAATACAAAAGTTAGAATCCAATATCATTAATATTCAAACTGAAATAAACCGCCTTTACTACAGCTCCAAGTTAGAACAATGGAATTTGTCAATGACACAAATGAATGTTAAAATCACTGGTAATAAGAGAAGTTTAAGTCTTGATTTATATAAACGGATTCTTAATAAAGAATCTGATTAAAACGATCATTATTATAGGAGGGTGAGGTTTTTATTTACGTAGACGGGACAACGTGCGTACAGCGCTACGGGCGCGACGCGACTGAACAGAATTTGTCTTTGTATTTGTTGTGGTGGAAGGGGGAGATAGGTGGGCGTTGCTACGTCATACCCACCCTACAGCCTGCCAGCGAGAGCGCTATACTGAATTACTGATATCATTTTTATAGTTTCATAATTTCAATCACGTTGTGATTGCTTTGAAGGGAGAAAATTATTTTATACGTAACTAGCGGATACGGCAGACGTTATTCTGCCCTAACATTGTCTATCGATAACATTGTATATCGATTTTTGACATATTAGAAGTGGTACATAATAACCAAAAAAAAAACCATTTTTTGTATCCGGCAAATGCTCAGGCAGGATGACCTCTGCCTAATCCGCTGCTTTGATTAAATAACCGATGAAAACACTACATTTAAAATTTTAACATGTTAGGTACATGTTAAAATTTACACATGTACATCATGTAAATCTAAATTTTCGCACACCTTTACGATTTTTGATGTTAGAACCTAGCTATAGTTGAAATCAAAGTAGAGCAACGGCGGTCACAGGCATGGCGAAAGTAATATTACATTTCTAGTAACACGAGAGTGTGTGCGCTAAGTTCACAAAACATAAGCAAATCAGACACCTGCCAAGGTGTTCTTTTTGATGTGAAACATTTAATGCGGAGGGAGGGTAAAATCGGCTGTTAGCGTGGCGACGCTTTTATTGTACCTACTTGTCCCGTTCAAATCTTGCAAGTTAAATTTTACACTCTTCCCGGTTTCCGATTGAGCTGAAATTTTACATGCATGTGTATATCACGTGACAATGCAATTTTATGATGACATGGAACTGATCTGATGATGGAGCTGGAAAGTGGACATAGGAACTCTGTTATAAAACGACATAACTCCATCGAGTTTGGGCTCGTATGATTTGTCTTGTCGAGTACTTTGTCTCGTAGTAGATGGTATCCAGGGTCTGACGATGGAGCTGGAAGGTGGCCACAGTAACTCTGTAATGAAACTACGCAACCCTATCGAGTTACTACGAGTATACTCGTTTGATTCGTCTTGAAACTACTCCTTTAAAAAAAATACTCCTTTTTCAAAGTACTCCTTTGTCAAGTTATGATCATTTTATTTCTACAAACTAATTTCGATGTTTTCACATCTGCTAGACGTCCCGCGACGTCTAGATTTTTTTGTTGCTAACGGTGGTAAAAGCAGCAGCTAGCCTGCTGGTAAATGGTAATCACCGCCCATGGAGTTTAGCTAAACCAAGAACACAGTAAGTAGTACTCTTTTCAAACCTCTTAAAGATGGACGCAACACGCAAGCGCTAGAGAAATACCGCAGCAGGAAGATCGTTCCAAACATTACCCGTACGTGGTACGCTATCGTAGTGCGTACTGTCTTGGAGTCTTGGACCACATACTTTCCTACTATGATGTCTCGTAGTTCGATTCTAAAAAGACAACGTTGTTTCTCAAACAGTTCCTCAGAGCTCACTACTCTCCTTGAAAGAGACATTAGAGCACGTAGGGAGACTCAAAGCCCCCTTTACCGCTCCTACGAGTCTATTCTGTAGAGATTAGGATGATACACAATTCAAATAGCACGCCTTCGCAGAAGGTCGAGATGTTACTTGGGCGCGCCAGCCAAGGAATGCGAGCAGTATTCCACGTAAAGGCGGACAGCAACGATTTCTGCTTTAATTAGCACAAAATGGGGGGTCCTCTAACATATTCTGAGACACTTTCTGATGACGGGTAGTCGCGCAGCACCTGTACTGTCACCTGTGTTCCAATGTGTACTCTCTATAGAGAGCAGTAATTGATATGCAGGATGGACAGTGTTATCGGACGGGTGGAGCACACGCCCCCAGTCATGGCACCGCCAGGTAACGACCGCGAGGAAAATTAATAGTGACCAGCCCTGCGTGGTTAGGTAATTATAGCGCGCATGGGGTCTGAGCTAGCGTACCTACTTGTTTTCTTTTACTATGCCAGGGTGGAAACTCGAGCGCCTCCAGGCTGTCACAATTACGGTTGCGACGAGGACACGGCGCAGCACACGCTCGAGTCATGCCGGCTTGGGCCGGGCAGCGCCGTGAACTCGTCGCGGCAATCGCTGCCGAGCGTCATCAGAGCGATGTTCTGCAGCGACGGGAATTGGGCCGCGGTCGCTGCCTTCTTCGAGGAGGTTATCTCGCAGAAGGGAGCGGCAGAGAGGGCCAGGGAGGATTCTTCCGCTGACCCAAACCGCCACCAGCGACTGGGGCAGCGCAGGCGCGAATACTTGCGCCTTATGCTGCCCTAGCTGAGCCTACGGGTGGATGGACCGGGGACGACCACCATCCGCAAGGCCTCACGCGAAGGTGCGACGCTCCGTGTGGCGACATTCCTGGCTACCTTAGGGACTCGGAGGTGGTTAGGAGGATCGAGGCACTGGGGCTTAGGGTGGCCCTGAATAAGTCGGAGGCCCTACTGTTCCATGGGCCCCAACGGCGGTAACCTGCTGGCGCCTCGACCACGGTAAACGGGGTCGAAATCGGGGTCCGGGCCAAGATCAAGTATGTGGACCTGGTTCTGAACAGGCAGTGGCGCTTTCTCGAGCACTTACGCCAGCTGTAGCCAAGGCTCGTCGACGCGGCGTTCGCCCTCGCACCTCTCATGCCATGTATGGGCGGACCCAGTAATGCGTGCCGACGGCTTTACGACGGAGTGGTTCGATCGATGGCACTGTATGATGCACCCGTGTGGCCGGGGTCCCCAGACACAGGGCTCTTTTATAGAGATTACAAAGAGTCGTGGTATCCAGGATCATAGGGGAATACCGCACGGCGTGAACGAGGCGACCTGCGCTTTGGTTTGTGATATGCCAACATTAACCATCATAGTTTTGTGGCAACAGCTGTCGATAATGGCTTAGTGCATCTTTGTCTTTCTGAAATCTGCTCTTGTACTATGCTAATATTTATTATATCCACAAAAGGCGCTGATGATCAGCGATGGCAGTATTCTTAGAATTGTTGAGTCCATGAGAGGCTGTTACCACTTACCATCCGATTGGCCGTAGCTTGTCTGCCACCAAGCAACTAAAAAAAATTATCAATGTACAAAAGTTAGAGCAACATACAAGATCTTAATTTCAATAACTCTAATAGAGCTGCCAAAAGCTCTCACACAATACAACTCCCTCAACTTTCTTTATGTTAAGGGTGAAAAATGTACATAATCATACACCGTATTGATTAGAGCAATAAATACACCTGTTCTGTGGCATCTCCCTAGACTTAAACAAATAATCAATAAAGAAAATGTTGTCTAGTAGCTTCTGCCTGCGACATTGTCTAAGATGTGAATTTCAAAATACAAATCCATAATTAGTTCAAGCATATCCCACAAGAATTTATTATCAAGGCAAGTAATAATATAATACTATGTATTTATCCTGACCATAATTTATCTTCATACTCAATTTTGTTCTCATCAGTTTAGTTATTAAGTATGTATGGATTTAAAGAATAGGTATCCTACAGAAACTATTTAAGTTTTAGGGATAAAAAGTAACCTTACTTTTTTTTAGGTATACACTCGACAAGCTCGGCCATTTACCAGAATAAATAAATAAATTTATATTCACTGACATTTTCACACAACGTCCTCTGGTCCCAAACTAAGCTTAACGCTTGTGCTATGGGTACCAGATTACGGATATAATACATATTTACTACGACTCCAGCTCATCCGTGAGATTGGGATCATTGACAATCCGAACAGCGCGTCTTTGCAGGGAGTCAAGTGGGTCGAGCTGGTATTTTGGTGCGCCTGCCCAGAGATGTGAGCAGTACTTCACGTGAGGGACTTGTGCTTTATACAGCACAAGTCGCTGCTTCGGTGTGAAATACCGCTTGGCTCTGTTCAGAACGCCTAGTTTCTTGCTCGCCAATTTGGGTTTGTCCTCCAAATGACTCCCGAACTGGACTTTACTAGATATGTCGATGCCGAGGATCCCAATACTCTCGGAGGCCGGGAGAGTTACTCCTTGGAACTGGGGCGTCACGACAAATGCGTCCTTCTTTGCAGTGAACGCGCAAACCTGTCTTCGTAGGGTTGAATTGAACCAAGTTCTTTTCTCCCCATTCCGAGGCCCGCCCTAGAGAGCGCTCGACTTCAGACACAAGTTGGATCCGCCTCTCCTCCAGCATGTTCCGAGGGCATTCCTGATGGCCGGTATATCGCGCATCACCCGTGCTGTCATCCCCATAGCAATGTGTACTCTCTCTTGAGAGCACGTCATTGATATGCAGGATGAACAGCGTTGGGGAGAGCACCGAGCCTTGAGGAACACCAGCATTAATCTCCATCGTATCAGAGCAGCATCCGTCTACGACTTTGATGCTGCGACCATGGAGGAAGCCGGCGATCCACTTGCAGAGCCCCTCGGGGATTCCATACGATGGTAGCTTCGATAGAAGGCCCCTACGCCAGACCCTGTCGAACGCCTTCGCGATGTCCAGGCTGAACGCCAAAGCTTCACCCCCACCCTCCAAGGCCTCTGCCCAGCGATGAGTGAGGTACACAAGAAGATCACCAGCAGATCGACCTTGACGAAAGCCGTATTGGCGATCACTGATCAGCTGATGATCCTCAAGGTACTGCAGAAGTCGACAGTTAATAACCCTCTCCAGTACCCTGGAGAGCAGGGATGTTATCGCGATTGGCCTGTAATTCGACGGGTCCGACCGATCACCCCTTTTGGGAATTGGGTGAATATGGGCTACCTTCCACGAAGTAGGAATCCTGCCGGAACGTGTTCTGCCTTGGCTTCGGCGATAGCCCTCTTGTTGGACCTGGAAGCAGCATTAAATTTCCGCTTCTCCTCTTTGGCGCTCGGATCCTGACTTTTCCTGGCCCTATTCCAGGCCAGGTATGCGGACTGTTTCTGGCGTGCAGCCATCCTACAGGCTTTGTTAAACCATGAACGGCTGCGACCGCCAACCGGTATTTTGTTGCTGGGGATGAATGATTCCATCCCCATAATCACAGTTTCCGTGATGCAATCCGCACAGACGTCAGGGTCCCTAGAGGAGAAGCATAGCTGCTTCCAAGGGTAGGACGCGAAGAACTCGCGAAGTCCATCCTAATCTGCTGACTTATACTGTCAGACTCTACGAGACCCATTCGCTGGAAAACGATTGGTTCTCGCAACAGGGGCGGTGTAGCGGACCAGGCAGTGATCGGATGGTCCTAAAGGAGCACCAACCACCACCCGGTATCCGTGTGGATATGTAGTCAGCAGAAGGTCCAACAAGGAGGGCTCATGACTCTCAATATCTGGGACACGGGTAGGCTGTGTTACCAGTTGAGAGAGACCATAGGCCGAAGCCATATTGAAGAGTTGTCGACCCGGGAGGTCAGTGGTCCGGGACCCAAGCCACTCTTCGTGTTGAGCATTGAAGTCACCAAGTACCACCACCTCCGCAGATGGAAACTACTCCAATATTTTGTCTATCCCCCGTTCGACGTTCTCGAAAAGGTGAGTTGACCCTAAATCACTGCCATGGGACCTGTAAAGGCACGCGTAGATGCGGTCTGTTCCACCATATTCTACGCGTAGCCATAAAATGGACAGTTCGCCATGTTCGAGGCCCCGAAGGCGGTTACAGCAGACATCACTCCGAACGAATACGCACACCCTGGCTTTACGATGGAAGGAATGCTCCAGTTCATAGCCGGTGTATTTAAGTTACGAAATGTCGTCCGGAGCGCCTATCTGCGTCTCCGTCAAAAAGAGCAAGGCAGGCCGCGCCGTCTCGAGATGGTGATGGACGGCGTCGAGATTACTGTGAAGACCCCTGATGTTGCAAAACTCCACTGATGATGTGGATAGAGAGTCCGCTGTAAAACACTTGCTCTTTTTCTTTTTCCTTTTGGCCATCAAGTTTGCGAAGAGTTTGGGGGATATGGGCTTGCGCGCAATGGGTACCGGTGACACTCGGAAAAAAAGGGTGGTGACACTTAGCGCACGGCCAACACCGGTCTCCTACACCGGCACGACGGCAACTCCACGGGATTTTCGCCGGTTGGCGGGACATCCTGCCGAGGTAGGATTTCCCCGGGTTCGGGTCCCCTACTGACCGGCAGGTGGCCGGCGAACCATTCGCACCGGGTCTCCCTGTACCCCGCGTCAGCCCCTAACGCCAAACTCACAAGCCATGACCCTTATCAATGCTCAATCCAATCATCACCGAAACCCATCACGCGCTCAGGAAGGGAAAATGGACAGGGGCGGCAATCTTCCGCTACAACCAAAACATACCTAAATGTTTCATGGCCGGTCACACGAGAGACGGTGGTACTGACCCGCTCGGGCCCGATGCCAAATAAGTAACCCCACTTGGCATCACACCCTACCACCGGTAATGCAAAAAGGTGACAGTTGCTTACTTCCCTTAGTCGCCTTTTACGACACCCGAGGGAACGAATGGGGTGGCGACACCTCTATTCTTAATCCGTCACCACATGGATAAAGAAACATATATTAATTTCTTTTTGTAAAATAAATATAATTTTTGTAAAGTACAAAATATTATATTTATTTTACAAATAATTGTCCTGATTGGGAATTGAACCCACAACCTTGTGCCGGAAGTCGGTTACAGTACCGACTATGCCATGAGGCCTGTCATCAATTGTAAATGTAAGTAAATGCTTGTAGTGTAATAGATGGTGTGGATGTTACACTAGACATTTTGTCCGTGTGGTGACAGACTACAAACATACAAGTGTCACTATCCCATTCTTTCCCACGGGTATCGTATGAGGCGACTAAGGGAAGTAAGCAATTATGATCCATGGAATGTCTGGTGGTAGGGTTGAGTACCAAGTGGGAGTACTCACTTGGTATCGGGCCCGAGCGGGTTGGTACCACCATCTCCCGTGTGACCGGCCATGAAGCACATTGTTGCGTTTTGGCTGTAGTAGGAAATAGCCGTTTGTATTTATTTCATATCTGTGAAATGAATTGGTGAGCAGCAGCTTGACAATACTCTCGGTATAGTCAAGTTCATGGGCGACGGTTACCATTTACCATCAGATGGACCGTGACTCGTCTGCCACTACATGCAATAAAAATAAAAATATTATGATAGAAAGAGTTATACGAGATTGATTGTACCAAGCAACATCACAATATCTCGTTTGAAACGGTTATCTTAGGACATGCAGTTTCAAATCCTGTTTTTGGCTATACTTTTTTATTATTTTTATGCTATATGTTAATCCAGTGTCTCATGAATCCATATTCATTGAATTTTGCGATATTTCAGTATTTATATTAATATTTGTTCATTTTGAAAGCATTTATTAATATTATAGAAGCATTATATGTAGACTTAAACAAATTCAAAAGTACCGCGAATATTTTAAGCATGTTCAATATCTAATAAAGTTAGTACCTGGAACGCGCCTAAAGAATTCTCTCTATCACTTTCTAATTAAATTTTCGCAAATCCTATTAGATACATGTATGGATATATAAAAGTTATCTTTATTACTTACCATATTCCCTGAAGAGCTTCCTGTATTCGCCCAGATCATTCTGTTCCAACCATTCATCCACGAGAGCACTCTCATCTTCGTATATTTCAGTAAATACGAGTTTTATTAAATAAATAAAAGAACACAGAAACAATATTGTGCCAAAATATTGCACTTGCTTATACATATTTATATTCCTTAGTCATAATGGCATATATTGAGTTAGATAAATTTAAAAAATGTGTATCATAATAAGGACGGCCCGTTTTGTTTTGACGAATTATGACATTGACATTTAATTTCTTATTCATAATTTTTTTTTTATTATTTTTTTAAGGCATTGGCAGAACCATCAGCCTATCAGTAATAAACATCGTTATTCTCTCATCACACGTATGTTTAATTCATAAAACAAGTCGTGATCGAAGTCAGTCATATAACATTGGTTGCCTGTAAAGTCGGTATACGGGCGAAAGTTTTACGTGACAACGACTTTGAGTGGTAAAATAATTTTAATGTGAATATTCATTCGTATAGTAGGAAGAAGGATGAAATAATAGTAACAATTTAAAACATTTATTTATACAAAGAATTATATTTAAAACATTAATTTATACAAAGAATCTCGCACTGAATTTCATATTAACAAAATTTTATTTCTTCGTCTCTCTCGCTCTTAGGCGGGCTAACCATGCCCGAGTGGAAGGGACGCGTGCCTCTCACTCGCTCTCATTGTGAGCGCATAACGTGAGCGGAGCGTAACGCAGTTTCTTGAAGTGTCACCCGGCAAACCAATTTATAAGACGTTGTCACGTCAAAATTAGTCAGTCGAGTCAAAGTCACGCTTCAGTAAGACGATGGTGACCTTACTGAAGCTTCTATGGAGTTTTGGAGACAACAGGAAAAAACACGTTATGTCGCACTACATCACTTGCCAACACTTATCCACATACACAAATAGTTAATAAGCAAAAGGCCACCACTTTTACATATTAATACTTGAAATAACGCAAGTTTAGGAAAATAATGCAGAGCGACGACATGATCTTCTTCGTGTTCCCGCCAGAACTCCTCCAGGTTCATAACATATGCATAGTCCACAGACCAAGTAGTCCTAGAATTCTAGCATCAACGTGAAATGATTGCATTCCAGCAAGCTTTTTTTTGGCGGGACTTTTTGTACCTAACCGCACACTCCATCGTTTGCGTTCCTTTGGTCAAAATATTCTGTGTTTATCCAGTATTTAAATGGGGAAGCTTCTTTCCTCATTAAAGTTTACATGGATAGAACGGACGCTGAACAGAATGCTAATTTGTAGACAAATTCGTAATACAAGTACAACTCTCTGTTTACCACTACGTGAAGTAGTGGTAAACAGAGAGTTGTGTCAGTTTGCATCGACAGCATTGATTTTTTCAAATTACCAAAAACCGGGAAATACTTCAGTTATTGCATCAAACAAAAAAAGAGAAAAAGATATTGGGTCAAAAAATGGATACTATTGCGGAAAAATATCTCATAGCGAATATACCTACTTAGTGCAGACTTCTGCACCATGAAAATTATATTCATTAGTGCAATTCTATTTTATACTTTTCTAAATTACACACAGATCTGTCCGTGTGGTAACGGGCTAAGAATACAAGTGTCACCACCCCGTTCTTTCCCACGGATGTCGTATGAGGCGACTAAGAGAAGTAAGCAATTATCATCTATTGCATGACTGGTGATAGGGCTAAGTAAGTACCAAGTGGGAGTACTCACTTGGTATCGGGCCTGAACGGGTTGGTACCACCATCTCTCGTGTGACCGGCCATAAAGCACATCGATGCGTTTTGGCTGTAGCAGGAGATAACCGTTTATTCTTTTATTTCATATCGGTGAAATGCAGCTTGACAATACTCTCGGTATAGTTTAGTCCATGAGCGACGGTTACCATTTACCGTCAGATGGGCCGTGGCTCAGCTGCCAATACATGCAATAAAAAAAAAAAGATCCAGTAATACACACACATAACTTTTTTCTTTTTCCCTAAATTTAACATTATAACATTTTTATATCCTAGGCATTGATATTTTTTATAAATCAATGATGATGAATTGGGCATTGCAATCACAGACTAATTAGTGTGTCCCAATAGCAATTGTCTTTGGTTGCCTTTTCCACTTGCTTTGTATTATTTAATTTTATATAGGTACAAGGAATCAAAGAGTATGCAAGGAACATAAACTCTTCCCGAGTCGAGTATAGGTATATCAGAGGCAAGATAAGCTTATTCTTTATTTATCTTTATTTATACTTACTCTTTTTTACACAAATATTTCAATAAATACTTTAAACACAAAGTGAAAAATAGTGCTAAGCATGTCAAATGCTAAAAATATATATAAAAATATCTAAATATCAATAAATACTGTTAGTTAAGCTTTATTTTTCTCCTTTTGTATTTTGTCACACATCCGTGACGTCATCAAAGCGCCCCAACAGAAAATCAGCGCAGATTTTACGATCTGCATTATGCTGAGTTGGGGTCGTTTTGCAACGTGTCAGTACTTATACCTAATTCTAGTTAAGATGGCATACTTGTTGATTCATAGGCCAATTTGAGCAATGACCTCTATGTGTGCTATTGTACAATGACGTGTAGAGCCCCCGCACATTATGGCCACCAGTTGCCGCTACTAAACGCGACCACCAGTGGTTCAGTCAGACCACTCACGCCGCCACTGGTGGCTGGATGCGGCCTTCAGTGGCTGCCACTTGCGGCAGTTGTTCAAGTGTAAGAGCTTCCGCACATTGAGCCACTAGAGGCGACCACACTAGAACAACTAGTGGCCGCCACAAGTTGCGCACGCGTTTCTCCATACATTTTGTTTAGCATCGGCCCACACCGAGTGTTTGAGTGGCCGCGTCCGAGCCATAAGCTGCGGGAGTCGACCGCGCTCGCTACTTCTGGCCGCGTTTGTCGTTCGACTCGCGCGCACACACACCCACAGTCGCCGGCTTCTTACACTTGAACAACTGCCGCAAGTGTCAGCCACTGAAGGCCGCATCCAGCTACCAGTGGCTGCCATTGGTGGCGGCGTGAGTGGTCTGGCTGAACCACTGGTGGTCGCGTTTAGTAGCGGCGACTGGTGGCCCTAAGAGCCCCCGCACTTTGAGCCACTAGAGGCAACCATACTAGAACGACTAGTGGCCGCCACAAGTTGCGGACGCGTTTCTCCATACATTTTGTTTAGCATCGGCGCACACCAAGCGTTTGATTGGCCGCGTCCGAGCCACAAGCTGCGGGTGTCGACCGCGCTCGCTACTTGTGGCCGCGTTTTGTCGTTCGCCTCTGTCGAGTATGCCGCAAGTGGTAGCCACTGAAAGCCGCATCCAGCCACGAGTGGCTGCCACTGGTCGCGCCGTGAGTGGTCTGACTGAACCACTGGTGGTCGCGTTTAGTAGCGGCGACTGGTGGCCATAATGTGCGGAGGCTCTAATGTGCGGAGGCTCTTAAGGGCAAGGGAGAAGCCAGCGACTGTGGCTGTGTGAGCGCGCGAGTCGAACGACAAAACGCGGCCACAAGTAGCGAGCGCGGTCGACTCCCGCAGCTCGTGGCTCAGACGCGGCCACTCAAACGCTCGGTGTGCGCTGATGCTAAACAAAATGTATGGAGAAACGCGTACGCAACTTGTGGCGGCCACTAGTCGTTCTAGTGTGGTCGCCTTTAGTGGCTCAATATGCGCTCGCTCGTAGCAATTAACAATGCTTTATTTCGGCTTTAAAAAAATAGGTCACATTCGGATATCCCCACATAAAAAGAAACTAAGAACTATAATAGTTTTAGTAGCACCCAACCCAAAGAACTTAACTTTGAAATGCACTTTATTTTATCCTATTATGGGCATGGGTCTCCTGTCAAATTGAGAGGGATACAGGCCGTAGTCCACTACGCTGACCCAGTGTGTGTTGGCAGACTCTACAAGCTGCTGAGAAAATCTCTCTTGTGTGATCCTTAAATGGTTGTTCTGAGTCTGGGTGTACTTTGTGTCCGTGAAATTGTATGTTTGTAAAGTCCTTCGCGATACAAGGATTATTCCTTAGTGCATTTTTTTTAAGGACAATACAAGCGCTTAAATAATATTTGTGGGCACCTGAGTAGTATTAGCCCAGGGCCCCAACAAATTCACAATCCGCCCGTGTGCGCACCATTTCATTTCTCAGATATGAAATGAAAGAATAAACGGCTATCTTCTGCTACAGCCAAAACACATTGAAGTGCTTCATGACCGATCACACAGACGATGGTGGTACCGACCCGTTCGGGCCCGATAGCAGGTGAGTACTCTCACTTAGTACCCAGCCCTACCACCAGTAATGCAATGGGTGATAACTGCTTACACTTACACTTTACACAAAATGTGTAAACATTGTAACAAGCGAAGAAAGAATACATCAGGCTCTAGTCCTCCTTGTGAGTGTTCTGAAAAAACACCAAAACTCGTGTCTCCTATAGCAAATAACAAAAATCTTCCTCTAAAAGACACAGCGACTCCAGCTGCAGGTACCCAGGTACCACCACCGCCAGTGCCAGTTACGAGAACTTTCTATAGTAAATCAGACTTAGCACCTTTCGTAGTACATGTACAGAAAAATACCGACCTTTTGAATGATGGCGCCACATTTCATCCAATTACGTTTGGAAAATTTTTAAATAAACATTCCATTTGGAATGTTGTAAATGGTAGTTTGAAAAGAATAGGGCGAAATAGAATTTCAGTATCTTTTAGTAGTTATATAGATGCAAATATTTTTTTAGAACACAATAGCATAAAAGAAAACAATTTGAAAGCATTTATACCTACTTATAATGTATCTCGGATGGGTGTTATTCGTGGTACTCCCACGGACTTATCTCCTGAAGAGATAATAGACTGCTGTAGTATACCTAATGGATGTGGTAACATACTCAAAGTAAGAAGAATTAATATTAAACAGATAGTAGATGGTGAACTAACATGGAAGCCATCTCAAACAGTTATTGTAACATTTGATGGTCAGGTTCTACCAGAATGCATCTATATGTGTTATACCACTTTACCTGTGCAAATTTATACTTACCCAACCATACAATGTTATAATTGTTGTTGTTATGGCCATACTAAAATACAATGCAGATCGAAACCAAGATGTTATAAATGTGGCTGTGAACACTGGGGATGTTTGCAGTGCTGATGATGACAATCTGTCCTGTTGTCTATATGGTGGCATTCATTTTGCTACTAATAAAGCTTGTCCAGAATTTACTAGGCAAAAACCAATTAAATACTCCATGGCAGAAAAATGTATATCATATGCAGAGGCTTCTAATATTCACCCACCTTTGTCCAGGTCTTATTCTGAGATTTTGGCTACACCAAAAGACCAACTCATAGGACATAGCAATGTTTCCCCTCAAATACCCATACAACAGAAGAACCATTATTCTAAAACCTCTTATAGAACATTCATAAAGCCACGTGGACCAGCTAAAATAAATAGGGGTTATGATCAACAAGCCCATCAAAATATAATTAGACAGCCTGCACTTTCCAAATCAAATGGCAAGGCCCTAATGACAGACAGACATGACTCAGAAACTCAACTTTCTATATCTGACATTATTTCACTTTTAAATAACTTGATACAGTCCAATATAATAGAACCGACCAACGCTGCCAAACTTACAAAAATTGTTACTTTACTAAACATAAACAACCAACATGGATCACAGATCCACAGTACTCCAATGGAACTGCAGGAGTGCAGTCAATAAAAAGAGTGATATGCTTTATTTAATAAATAAGTATAATCCTTTTCTTTTTGCTCTGGCAGAGACCTGGCTGCGCCCAGGATCTGCTTTTAATATTCAAGGCTTCTCCTGCCTCAAAGATGACAGGTCTGATGGTTATGGAGGAGCTGCTCTTCTTATTAAGAACTCATTATCTTATACACATATTCCTATACTTCTTCATTCTAACTTCTCTGCTGTTGCTTGTTGTGCGGGATAATAATATTTAAGAATAGAATAAGTTTAATTTAATATCTGTAAATAGTTTATACGAAATAATATTATATAATAGTAGTTTTAAGCTTAGCGGCTTTCGTTAAAGTAAAGTTTCGATGTACTTAAGGTATAGAGCCGCAGAGTCGTTACGATTACGGTAAAGTTTCATAGTACTTCAGTAAAAAATGTAAATAAATATTTAGATATTTTTATATATATTTTTAGCATTTGACATGCTTAGCACTATACATTAAACACAAAGTGAAAAATGTGAAATCGAAAATAACAGTCAGGAGCAGGATTTGAACCTGCATCTTCCGGATACCGTCCAGATGCTTTACCAATTCAGCCATCCTGACAATTGCTCCTGACTGCTAATTTCGATAACACATCATACTTAACGTCTTTGGGTGACGCCTGCGCCATCTGTCGGAAGTATTTTCATACATTATACCGACCAGGTAAACTTAATTTTACAATTAAGATTTTACCTAATAATGACGCAAACCCTTTAAATATTTTTTTTCACTTTGTGTTTAATGTATAGTGCTAAGCATGTCAAATGCTAAAAATATATATAAAAATATCTAAATATTTAAAGGGTTTGCGTCATTATTAGGTAAAATCTTAATTGTAAAATTAAGTTTACCTGGTCGGTATAATGTATGAAAATACTTCCGACAGATGGCGCAGGCGTCACCCAAAGACGTTAAGTATGATGTGTTATCGAAATTAGCAGTCAGGAGCAATTGTCAGGATGGCTGAATTGGTAAAGCATCTGGACGGTATCCAGAAGATGCAGGTTCAAATCCTGCTCCTGACTGTTATTTTCGATTTCACATTTTTCACTTTGTGTTTGATGTAAATAAATTCTAAAATCTTATTAGTAAAAAAGTAGACTTTCTAATTGGTCAGCCAATCACAGAATTTAGAGCTAAGTACCAATTATGATATAAAAAGAGGCTCGTTTCCATAGCTCGACACAGTTCACCAGCAGTACCAGTAATAGTGAAACCTCAAGAAAAGAAGTAGTAACAGTGCCTCAGTATAGTGAAAGTACTAAGTAGTGCCTCAGTATAGTGAAAGTAGTGCATCAGTGCTGCCAGTATAGCCATTCGCTGAAAGTTTGGCAGAAATAGTATTTCAGTGACAGTATAGTCTTTCAGTGACAATATAGTGTTTCAGCAACAGTATAGTCTCAGTGATAGTATAGACTTTCAATAATTCAGTGTAACTACTTTAGTATTAGGACAGTTGATTATAACTAGGATTAAGTGTTACTACAGTGTTACTAGGAAATAAGAAGATTTTAATAAAGACAGTTTTATTATTCACTCAATCAATTTGGCAGTTTTAATTCCACCAATCCAGCAACAGTATATAAATAGTTCCCAACTGTGCGCTCCTGCACACTTGTGTAATAAATAATATATGTTTCCTATGTATTTATATTCCTAAACCTTCCTATCAAGCCTTCATTCACTTACATAACTTACTATCTACTTCCTAGACCTATAATTATTATGGGAGACTTCAATTCACATCATAGAGCGTGGGGCAGTTCAATAACAAACTGTCATGGAGTAGACCTCTTAGATATAATAGACTCTAATAATTTATGTATAATTAATGATGGTTCACCTACACGGCGTACTGGTCCCCATGAAAATTATAGTGCTTTGGATTTAACTATAACTTCTCCTAATTTAGCTTCCTCTATTTCTTGGCACACTCTGTGCTCTTCCTATGGCAGTGATCACTTCCCTGTATTACTTAAGCTATTTACATTTAAGGTTGATCATAATCCCAAAACTCCCCGTTTATAACATAGGATAGTTAACGATAAATGGGATGAATTTAAACAACTTGTGGAAGAAAAAATTTCTATATTATCATCCACACTCACATTCTCCAAGTGTTTTCTCCGAATGTCTAATTGATGTTATGACTAAGGTTGCTAATGACACTTTTCCACTTAAAACTGGTAGATCTAATAAGCGGCCATCCCCACCTTGGTGGAACACTGAGTGTAGTGTGGCAATCGCCCAAAGGAAAAATGCTGAAATTAAATATAATTTAGATATGTCTCAGGAAAACTTTGAAGAACTGTTATGTATTATGCGCAAATGTAAGAAATTACTGAAAGAAAAAAACGCAATGGCTGTAAAAAAATTTGTTCATCTATATCTCAAACTACTCATTCTTCAGCTGTCTGGCGTAAAATTAAATGCTTTAGAGCTGGAGTCGGCGACTCTACCTTCACGAAAATGCCTCCTTATTTACACAACAAATTTCTAGATAGGCTAGCACCATCAACAGTTCCTGTTATGGACTTAGCTTTCACAACACCCCATGTTTTACATCTATCTGTATGCCCTTATGGACTTGATGAGCAGTTTGAGTTAAATGAATTGAAGGGCGTATTATCAGCCACCGCAGATACTGCTCCTGGTGATGATGATATACCTTATTCCTTTTTTACAAATTTAGGTGATAACGATTTAAATTATTTATTGTATATCCCATATCAGTCCTATTCAGTTCGATAACAGACCCTCGTAACCGCTATCGGTCATGCGGACTGATATAGGATATTATTAATTCTGTCATGTTAACTGGCGAAGTGGCGATGTACCGCCGGCTTGGAAATCACAGACAGTGTTGCCTATATTAAAAACCCACAAAAATCCTGAAGAATGTTTGTCTTATCGACCTATAGCCCTGTCCCCTGTTATTTCCAAAATTGCTGAACACTTAATTAAAAATAGAATTGAATGGTTTATTGAAAGTAAAAATATTTTGCCGGACTTCCAGTATGGTTTTAGGAAGGGTAAAAGGACAATGGACAGTGTTAGTGTGTTTGTTACAGATATTCGCATAGCCTTTTCGAAAAATGAATCTAATTGCGGCTTTTTTAGATATTAAATCTGCTTATGACTACTTCCTTATAGACATTTTGTGTAGAAAATTCAATGAAATACAGATCAGAACCTATGATGTTAATCAACTTTATTAAAAACTTGCTTTGTGGACGTAAAATCAGTCTTGATAATACTGATCTTACAAGAACTGCATGGAAAGGCTTGCCCCAAGGCTCAGTTTTAAGTCCGATCCTATATAATATCTACACCTATGATATGAAAGCCTCTATTGGTGACGTTGTAAATATATTGCAGTATGCTGATGATTTGTTGTTATACTCCATCAACAGATTTGTTAATGTAGCATCACATGAATTAACACAAGCACTAAAGATGTTAAAAACATGGCTGGATGGTCAGGGATTAGAACTATCGACGGCAAAAAGTACTGCCGTAGTATATACACGACAACTTAAGCCACTACCTGCAAATGTTTACTACGACACGGTTATTATACCTGAAAAGAGTTAGGCAAAGTTCTTAGGGGTATTGGTAGACTCTAAGTTAACAGGTCACGCACATTGTGAACATGTGGTTGCAAAATGTGAAAAAAACCTAAATTTATTACGATGTCTTACAGGAGTCTGGTGGGGAGCCCATCCTTCATCCCTAAGATTAATATATAATGCCTTAATAAGGAGCATACTAGATTATGGTTCATTCATATTAGAACCTTGCAATATAGCGGCATTGAAGAAGTTAGATGCAATATAATCTAAAGCCTTAAGGATAATTACGGGAGCAATGAAATCCAGCCCTATCAATGCTCTTCAGGCTGAATGTGGTGATGCACCCCTTTACTTAAGACGGCAATTTTTATCGGACAGGTTTTTCTTTCACATTAGCCAATTTTCTAATAACAATGAACTGGTAGATAAGATAGCAAACGAGACGGCGCAATGTGGTGACGTCTTTCCTTTTAAAATTTTTCCTCAGGCATTGCTTGCACTTCCCAGGATTTATCTTAAAAATTCTTGGGAAGAAGATTGGGATTTTTCCAGTAAAACAAAAGGCTTGCAGTATAAAAGAATTCAACCTAATATTCAGCTAAAGCCCTGGTTTTGTAGTCCTTCTTTTAGTAAGTTAAGACTTGGTAAAAGAGCTACTACGGTTCTCATTAGAATGCGGTTGGGGCATACCCGCGTACCTGCTCATTTATCTAGAATTAAAATTCGTTCAGATCCATTCTGTGATTGTGGTGATTTTGGGGATCTAAATCTCTATAAGAATTTTTCTCATGTAACTTATATGATCACTCTCTTCTCTTTAACACTCAAGTTTCTTTACCTACAAATATCCATATCCTCCTTTACTCTCTGAATCCTTTTATATATGAATGTTTAGTTTCCTTCATCCTAATAAATAATATTGTATATAATATATTGTACATATATGTTTAAATTGCTTGTGTATATATATATATATATATATATATATGTCCTAGTAATCCATAAGTCCCATATCCCTCTGATCCTTATTCCAATTCAAATTCCAAAACCCGCCATTGTAAATAAATATACTACCCAAATTTTTTTAATATGGCAAATGTGTAGGTACGCTCAAAGCCAAAAAAAAAAATCAATGGGGCTTGTATAAAATTATGACATGTGTAAAATAACGGCAATGGACATAAATCATCATCATCAAGCCTTTTTTTTCGCGTGGGAATCCATTACGGATACCCCCTGTCGGGCGGGCAGAAACGTTGTGCCAGAGTCCCCATTTTCACAATTGGTGTACCTGCTAAAGCCTTGCAGTGTTCCTTCAGAACTAGTCCGTGTGGTGACGGACTAAGAATACAAGTTTCGTATTGAAACTATCGTGAGATTGATACATATTAGAAATATATCACCGGCAATAACTCACGTTGAGGATCGATTTAGTCGACCCGGGTTTCGAGCATATTCGATGCTCATCATCAGCGAGCGCGCAGCGGTGTCAACGAGTGCCTGCCGGGAACTGCTGCTGCTGGAATGCTCGAAACCCGGGTCGACTAAATCGATCCTCAACGTGAGTTATTGCCGGTGATATATTTCTAAGAATACAAGTGTCACCACCCCATTCTTTCCCACGGATGTCGTATGAGGCTACTAACCGAGCGGGTTGGTACCACCATCTCCCGTGTGACCGACCAAGAAGCACATCGTTTCGTTTTGGCTGTAGCAGGAGATAGCCGTTTATTCTTTCATTTCATATCGGTGGATACCATCAAGATACCAAGTACTCGTCAAGACGAACCATACGAGCCCAAACTCCATGGTGTTATGTCGTTTTATATTATGATGAATTGATGATTGTATGGGAATTAAGTAAGGTTTTAATGCAACACATATTTTTTATTTGCGGTTGATTTCAGGGCGAACTATATATGGACGCAGAGTAATGTCCTTTAAGTTATTGTATGAACATGATTATTGATATTTAACTAGCTCGGCGCCATATGCAGTAAAACTCGCAACTGTAAAAAGAATACTATTCTTCCTGAAAATAAACAATAAAACAACCTAGCTTCTTAGAAATATTTAGCTTCTTAGAAATATTTACTAAGGAAAGGAGATGGTAGGAAGGAAAAGGAAAGGCAGCTGATTGGGAAATAAACATAGTATACTTCATAAGCCATCGCACGCACCATAAAAAAAAAAAATCACTAATCGTAAGTATTTTTAAATTTAGAATTACACATAAATATTCTACATCTGTTATAGATAGTGCCATCCACGAAGACGCGCCCCACTTTTTTTTCTAATTACTTACAATGCAAGTGTGTATCGTTTCACCGAATTGCCTATTACGCACGCACACATCGATGAATAAACAAAATCACGACAGAGAGATACGGTTAACTAGGAGGATGCTCTACTTTAATATTATCAACCGACTTCAAAAAGTAGGAGGCTTTCAATTCAACTGTATGTTTTTTTTTTTGCTGTGCTTTATTTCTTTCTCTACTGCGCTCCTGTACTCGATGATTTCTTATACGAGATGCACCCAAGGAATTCCTCGCTATCGTGTAACATCTACTTTGACCTATTTTATAGAAAACACTAAAAAGCAAAAAATAAATTACATACGATATCCACGTTAGACACCTACTGATGTGTTTGAAGTCAACCAATTATTTTTTACGTTTTAGTTCCTGGGTGACTTGAAAGCGGTTTTTTTATTTAAAATAATTAATATTTCATGTTGTCGTTCAGTGTGGGTATTATAGGTCATTATTAGTTAATACAGTGTAATATTACCATGTTAAAGGAGCAATTATAAACATTAATAGTATACTAAAAAAACTATATAGTTGTCTGTAAACTCGGTTTGAGGACGATAATTTAACGTCATATATGTTTTCTGAGAGTTTTACAAAATGTAATACTGATAGAAATCGAATGGTACATTTTAATTTGTGCCGTGTGGGGCCGGCTTTAGAATTGTCCCACCCCTCTCCAACCATGGGAGTCGTAAAAGCCGACTGAGGGAATACTAGGGGAGTGGGCAGCAGCACTCTTTCGAGTATTAACAACATCCAATGCGATCGCCAACCCGCCTGCCAAGCGTGGCGATTACGGCACTATCCCCCATTCTTGAGGAGGCCTATGTCCAGCAGTGGACTTTAAAAGGCTGATGGATGGATGGATGGAGAGCAACTTTCTTGCCAAGTTTGGATTTAAGCAACGTGAACTGTACTACCCATGTGCATCGAGCCGCTGATGGCTCGCGACTGACACTGTGACACTTGGCTCAATCGTCCCACACCCCGCGGCCCCCTCGCCAAAATTGGAGGAGCGCGTCTTCGTGAATGGCACTATCTATAAAATATTACTAGAAACTTGGACCTCTAAAACGTAATCGTATCGTTGAAAGTAATGGAACTAAATCAATTTTTCACCAATAATGTTTTTAAAGTATTAAGATAAGGCTGTTTAGTATTAACTACTCTCTAAATGAAACAAACGCATTTTTACAAGGAAATTCTTAAAAAAAAAACTTCTAATCGTGCGGCGTGTCATATCTAAAGAGGTTAAATCACCTTTTGGCTTTGACCTCGAATGCTGTAAAAATAATAAAGGTTATAAAAAAACATTCTGATTGATAAATGCTATTTATAAATTGATTTGTTTATCACAAGAGTGCTCGAAAAGACAGTGAGCTATAAAGCTTGCTAGGGAAAGATCACATTTTGAAAAGAGACCTATGTTATAATGTTTACTTTTTGACTTTCATTTTGTCTGCGAGGGAGCACGATAGACCGGTGCCGTCTGGTTCCACGTTTAGTTCCTGGACTTTGCTGTCGGAGATGAGCATAGAGAACCGCTTGGAGCGGTATCCGCCCAGAGGAGGCAGGTTGATGCCGAGGTCTAGGGCCTTGATAAAGGCCCCGCTTGGATCTGCTAGCATCCGAACCTGAAAATAACGGAAATATTCTATTTTAGAAACATCATTTTGAGTAACACTTCACACCTGATATGTTACACATTTGATGCAATCGTATAACGTAGGTATATACCAAGATTCACGAGGTAAATTTGAAGAGAATCTGCTAAGTAATAAGTAGGTATAGATTCATAGGTTACAAATAAACTAATCTATGTCTCTAGGCTTTTGTTATTGTATGTTCATATGAAAGGAACTAGAGCGTCCAATGATCGCGTGGCCCTGGGTACTTCAATGCAGAAGAAAAGAGGCGGCCTCTCTCATTGGACTAAGAGGTCAAAAACTAATGAGTTAACTATCACATAGTTTAGAATATAAGTTTGTGGTAACATCACGACCGTGATGTGGGAAGGAAAATAATACAGACACAATACATAACATGTTGTTTCCTTAAAGTAATTATAACGCTACTTTATTCGTATCCTAAGGCATGATGCGTGAGGAAAATATGACTGGTTCTCAAGAATAACATTAGTAGCTATATTTCAATTTTAAGCGAATCGTTTTATTTAACAACTTAAGTTTTAATAACGGGTTGAATGTCTATTTTTATAAGTATTTGCGAGACAGTTGAAAGCCAAATTGGCTTGGCTTGGGTCGGGCAGTACCGTCACCTCTTCGTAGAGTTAGGGAGAAAATCAGTCAGGTTACCTTTTATCCCGTTTTAGCCCCCTAAACTGTAAGATAAAATATCATTTTTCTTGTGTAGCGGGTGATGAGGGAAAGTGAAAAATGTTTAGCTAGTCCGTCACTACAACGACGATGCCTTACTGATAACACGTGGTGTTGCCGTTTTATATACCATTGACGAACCCAAAGTAGAAGCACATCAAGAATCAGCAAAGTCCACTATACTGTATGGAACTTTCTCTCTATAAAACTAGAACAAACTATGTGTAGACATACTTTTTTGGCTGCTCATAGACTTTGGCACCACCTGCGGCACAGCTAAGCGGGCTAAAGTGATTTGTCAAACGTCGTTGAAAGAAGGGCATGTAACGCTGTGGAAACAGCGCAAAAAAGGCCTTCCAGAGCCCTAAACGTACGTGGTAGAAATTGCGCTGGTATGCGCGTGATAGAAAAGAGCGAGCGTCTTCGACAAGATTGTTTCCAGATTTCGTATTTAGGAGCTAATGAGAAATATGTTAGTGTCACCTCAAGGGCTCAAGCAGTTCCTCAATACAGAGAGATCCAAATTGTTTCCGCGGCTGTAACTACTCCAGTCCGTTCGAGACACTGAAATTATCGACAGTTAAAATAGTACGCCTTTGCAGGGAGTGAAGTGGGTCGAGGTGGTACTTGAGCGCGTCTGCCCAGAGATGTGAACAATACTCTACGTGAGGGCGGAACCAAGTGCATGCTTTGTTCTAACATAATTTGCTTTACACTTGACAATCATGCTTGAATATTTACAACAATGCATGGTGAAAATCGGATATTATTATCCCACGCTTAGTAATCTCTAAATACGCTTATCTATACAAATAAATAGAATTAAAGAGTCTGTTTGTAATGGCTAAATAACAGCTTTTTACTAAATTTATATGAAAGTATATACAAGTTATCTATAACAAAATACCAATTTTTAAAGTTTTCATTTGGTTGTTTGTACCGGATAATCTCCGAAACGGCTGGACCTATTTTGACAGGACTTTCATTGGCAGATACTGGCTGTTGTTACAAGAAGTAACTTAGGTTACTTTTATTTAGAAAAAACTAAAATACTTTGGAAAATCCAAAAGTGCACGCCTCATAATCTTCATTTTTCACAATAAAATTGATGATTTGATAAGTAACTAATAATGTATTGGTCTTACAAGTAGTTTTCAATAAATCACATAGATAGCGCTAATTTCAAAAAATACTAATATGATTCTCAGGTCTTATACGCCATCTAGCGCTAATTAGAAGTACTAATATATTGGTCTGTACAAATAGTTCTCACGAAATAATATAGCGCTGGTTTTAGTGTACCACTGTGCCATCGAGTCGAGCGTAAATATTCACTATTTTTTTGTTTATTTAATAACAATTAAACCACATCGAATCAGACCGTGAAAAGTAATAGGGCTGGGCTCTATTCGTAATAATATTAAAGTTGAAAAGAAAAAAAGACTCGATTAGTAAAGTATTTCGGTCGTTATCGTGTTAACATACACTATCCGAATATACCTACAACACACGAACGTCCAAGACAGAACTTATTTAAACAGTTTTGTAACTAGTTTAAATAACAAAAATGGCATAAAAAATATCATGAGTGTTAAAAATAGTGTTTTTTCTTGATATGTGTGTGTATATATTACTTTACAAGTGCAATATATGATAAACAGACACAAAATTAAGTTTGAAAAATCAGTTGTTCTTCATAAAACGAGAGTAGTACCCAACCTAACCCAACGCTTCGCTTATGAGGCGTGCAAAATTCCACACGTACGACGTCACGGGAATCAGCAGTAGTAGTAGCAGAGTATATCTGGGCAATCGAATTAAACTTACTACGGAATCCATTCCATTCATCCGCTTGTGGCGATTGCAATCGCGACATTGCGGATGCACTTGCCTCAAGCGCTCGTGTTATTTATTAGTAAGTAACTTTGACGATTTTAAGTGCTATTATAATAAGCCTATGAAATAAAGTTATTTTTGAATTTAAATTACCAAAAAATTTGAGCCATTTAATTTACTTGGTCTGCATAAGGACCGACGGCCGGTGGAGCAAGCGTGTCCTAGAGTGGAGACCGCGACATGGGGTAGGACGGCCCCCAGCTAGGTGAACCGACGACCTGAAGGTCGGTGGGACAGACTGGATGCGGAAGGCGGAGGACCGTGTGCAATGGCGCGTGTTAGGAAAGGCCATGTCTAGCAGTGGATTGCAATAGCCTGATTGAATTGAATTTACTTGGACAAGGATTGCTGTAATCGATGTAACAACTGACAATGACAGCTGAAGCGTCGATGTTAAAAGAGGAGAGGCTCCCAACGGGGTTCAAGTGTTTGTGTTTTTATATATTGGCGCAATAATTTGTCCTAAGCTTGTTTTTTTAAGAAACCAGCATATGTACTGCTGGTATTTCAATTCATAAAGCAAGTTCATTTAGTCAAATAAATTTCCGCACGAACACCCTTCAAAATCAAATGGCCCCTTTCATAGCGTGTAAATTATCCAAGTGCCGGCCGCTGGGGTCACTCTTCGTGTGAATGGAACGTAATGATTTTACGACGGTCGCTCGAGTGAAGCTGGGTAATGGATATAATATTTAGGATTGGTAACATTTAATTTCTTAGCTTTAAAAACAGTTGCGATAGGCGATCTTGGACGATGTAAAACTGTGAAATATTCGACAAAAAACACTTAGTACCTAGGTATTCGCAATTAAGTTACCTTTATCAATAGGTATTGAATATTCTGTTTAGAATACATTCTTACAACCGATTAAGATATAACTGTCGCGTTCCTTGATTTTTATAAGTAGTACGGTTACCACCGGCACCGAACTATTAACCGGGGTACCTAACCCCGGTTAATAGTTCGGTGGCTATGATCATTTATGATCACCTTCGAGAATAGTTTATTGGTTGTCCAATGCGTCACCTAACACAATAGTTCAATAAAGTTACCAGGAAATTAAATATTCAATGCCAGATTCGTAAAAGCGAAAGGTTTATAAAATCTAGCCATTGTTTATCGATAATTTTAACATGACCACGTATTAACGTTTAGATCCCTAATTCAATAATATGCTTCATCATAGGTATTATCATTTAGGCTTCCCAAAAAAACATTTCGACGAAGCTACTATTATTTGACCTCCGCAACCCAAATGTGACCCATGATCTGAACCACGTTTTACGTTCTCCCTGTTCTTCGCTGTAATCTCCTAAGTTATCAGTGAATTCGTCGATGACAGTGAAGAAAGTGTAATTTTATGCTCATATTTGCTCCAGGATTTTTTAAAGCCTTTCAGCATGTTTTGAACGATTTCTTCATAGTTTGGTGCTTTACGATTACTACCGATACTAAGCCACTCCAAGCAACAGTAGTCATCACTTTATGATTTTTTTATCTTTTACTAGCTGACCCGGCGAACTTCGTACCTACCGCCATAATGTTTTTTCGTGAATATTTTCTAAAATCCTGAAAGACGTGGTATACTATTTATGCCCGCCTCGGCTTCACACGGGTGGTACAGTTCCGGACTTAGGAAATGTAACATTCCTGGTAAATTTAAATCAGTCAGATTATCAATAACGCCAGACACGTTTGCTGTATCGAAAGAACTCAGTCTTCTGTCTCATTCACTCACTCAATTTTTATATTACCAATGAGATTTTTTTTTAAATTTATATTGTGTTACTATAAGTCATTTTTATGTTCACGTTTTCACCGTTGGCTGTCGAGAATAGATAAGTAACCACTGTAACCACTTTGCAGGAATAGCGACGGTTGTAATTACGCATTCCTTTACCTTTGGCTTTTTGTCATGGCTGCTTGTGTCCAAACGATGATGTTTTCCTTATAAATCTAACATGTTCTCGAAGCTTCGACGCGGTTTACTACGAAAACTCCAACACACATGAATAATTTAGTAAGCTAAGTTCGAAGGTCAGCTTAAGCGGAGTGTATTGATTTCTTAATAATACCAACGGGTTTATTATAACGACGTCGAACATGCAAAATGGACATTGGAAAAAATTATAGAAATAGGTACCTTGGCAAGACACGAGTTTATGTATCCAGAATAAAGTTCACACGGCGCATACCTACATAGATCTTCATAAATCATAATCGATAAATTTATCACTTATGATACGAGTCACGGCCCTCCTGATGGTAACATAATCACGGCTCATTGACTCGGCAATACTAAGAATACTGCGAAGCCGCTGCTCACTAGATACAAAGAGGTACAGACCCGCTCGAGCCGGATGTCGTAGCCTGCACTAGATCACCGCTCAATATTTATAGATGGAGCATGTTTTACGTCGTTTTTGAAAGATCAGCTAATGGGGCAAACAATTTAACGGCAGTTCTTCTTCAGGGTACTCCCCATATCACCTATATGGCTGATATAAATAGTAGCTTCGATACGCCCTTAAATTACACATTAATGTTAAGCTGATTTTGCTTGGAGGTAGAAAACTCTACACCTTTTTTACCGTGTTGTGGTGATGGACTAAGAATATGAATAACACCACCCAATTCTTACCGGCGAACGTCTTATGAAGACTAAGAAAAGTAAACAATAATAATCACCCATTCCATTATTGGAGCCATTGGTTTAAAAATCAATTTAGTTCTCTGATGGTATTATAATATGTGTTTACTACATTGAACATTATAGTATCTATGTGTAAATTAGACCTTGGAAACAAAATCATACACACAAATGTAAATAAATAGAAATGTAATGTTTAATTATTGATGTTATTTTTTACCAGTTAAGCACTTTGTGAGCTGCCAGTAGATATTATTATCATACAACACTGATTCATGTGGTGTGCAAAAAAATAAAAAATGGGTTGGTAGCAATCAACATCAACACAACATTTAAACGATAATTCTTAACTATAGTTTAAAAGAACAGCCTCAGACTCAAGCATTAAGTCTAGATTTATTGCCTCCATTTAATTTAAAAATTGTAAAATATTACACAATAATTTTATTGCCAATATAGTTACACTAAATGACCAAAAAGATTCGAGACATTTCAATTTGGGAACGCCATAACAAAAACTATTTACAAGTTTAAAGTAGCTATAATAACATGTAAATGTATAAGTGCAATAGTCATGTGATCTTTGACATTTGATTCTCAATTATACAAGTGTCATTAGGATAAGGTCGAAAACACCTTATCGCTAGTAATATTTTATATTTACGAACTTATATTTTGTAGAGTAGTCATACCTATGATATTAACAAAACATACAATTTCTTATTATTGATATCAATATATATATTATATACTTAAAGGCAATAGAAATGTATTTTCAATGGTTTTTGAATATAACCTATTATACTAAATTGGAAGTCACTCACCTTTCCTTTCGTGTTATGCTGGGCACCCCATGCAGCCATGACATAAGGATCATTGACTGACACACAAACGATTTCATCCACACCATCAGATTTCAGTTTTTCGGCATTCTGCACGTACCCTGGCAAGTGAGTCTTGGAACAGCCAGGAGTAAACGCCCCAGGGACGGCAAATAAAATAACCTTTTTTCCCGCCGTTAAATCACAAACATTCACTTTATTAGCGGGTGAATCTTCAAACAAATCCGCTACGGGCAAGTTATCACCAACCTATAAGCATATCCATAAATTAAAGTCGGCTATTATATAAGTCTATTAGAACAAAACCATAGAATTTATACCTTTATAGGTGCCATAGCTACTGATGAATTATGTAGTTGACGTCCGCACACTCGCCTAGTCAATGCTATAGTTAAGTTACGAATAAGAGACGGTGAGCTCGTGAAAATCATTTGTGATTATGTATTTTTTATTTGTTTTATTGATCGGTCCACCTGTCAAGGCTGTCAACTAGACAGAACTAATAACCAATAACCATGCCGCCTTCCCCCCGTAACTGTCAGATGTCAGTAAATTTTGCCACTATTGACAGCAAAAAGTAATAAAAGGTAGGTATTGTGGAACTACTTCATGGACTAAGTATTATTGGTCCAAGATATGTAGTTGTTATCTCAGTTCTAAGTCTCAGTTATAAAAATGTACTCTGTGGTTGTTATCCCTATAGATTATACACCGCAGAAATGACTTCTTTTTTACCATTGAGCTGTAAAGACTTAGACTAAGCGTTCCTGCATTACTAGGTATTACTTACGCGCACTATTATCGCGCATACTGTTGAGAAGTTGCATTAATAAACAGTACAAAATATAGGATAACCACATAAGTGAAATAGATAACTCTATCTTTTCAATTGTCAATTGTATGCGTCCAATTGTCGTCTTCTAAGCACAGATTATGATTTTTTGAGACTAGCCAACAGAGCTGGCTATTTCGGAGGTAGCTAAAAAAGGTAGGTAAATGAAATACGATATAATAGTTATAGATATTGTATGAATCCTGCTTTTATTCAGTATATTAAGTATTAAAACAAGTTTCATTTGTTACAAATATTGGAATTATTTATATTATTATTTAAGTTTAATAAATGTAAGAATATTATTATAGAATTAATAGTTTAGGAGGAGAGCCACTCACCCACTGACTGTCAATTCCGGTTATCTTTGGACACACATAATAACCTAAGATTGCCAACGCACTCTTACAGATAAGAGGAGAATGTGATAATATCAAAGTAGCATGCACGATAATGACAAAAAATCTCAATAATGCGGTACAACCATGCGACATGGCAGGACTCTCAGAACCACAACGTTGCAATATTCAGCAAAAATCCGAACACAGATTCGACACGTGTTTTGCCTTTATACGAGGCATCCTCAGGACCACTCGGCAAAAAATGAGCAATTAATTACATAATTATCTTAAATAACCTTTCTGAAATAAAACTACTTTGGATTTTGTACTATTCCGACGTTTAGAATACTAAAAAAAAACGTATTAATAAATATGTAATTTTATTCGCTGCGTGGTGGCTTTTGTCTACAATAAACATTTACCACCAGCATGTTTGCTATTATTTTATTTTTAAATAGTAATCTATTATATAAACAAATTATTATAAAATTCATAAATGAAAAACTGAACTAGAGGTAATTTTGTGACTTTAATGCCTAGGTTTCCCCTCTGTAGTAATAATCTATGTCCACACTAGTACAGTGCGTCCGTATCGCTCTTGTAAAAAAATGTCTCATTGACAACCATTTATAAAAAAAATATTTTTAAACACAAAGTGAAAAATGTGAAATCGAAAATAACAGTCACAAGCAGTATTTAAACCCTGCATCTCTTGGATACCGTTCAGATGCTTTGCCAATTCAGCCATCGTGACAATTGCTCCTGACTGCTAATTTCGAGAACACATTCATACTTAACGTCTTTGGGTGACGCCTGTGCCATCTGTCGGAAGTATTTTCATACATTATACCGACCAAGTAAACTTAATTTTACAATTAAAATTTTTACCTAATAATGACGCGTCACAAACACAAAACAGTCAGTGTCTAAGCACAAAACATTTATTTTTGAATTTTGGTCTGTTTGTCTAACAGATATGTTTGTTTGTTTGCGCATCACACAAAAACTACTAAACGGATTTTGATGTAGCTTTTTTTATTTGAAAGGCCTTGATAGAACTTAAAAACTTACATTTTATCCCGCTATTATATCGGGATCCTGAGATATAACCCAAAAACTAGAAAATTATTTAAACTAGTTTTTTTTTATAATTTATTTAAAATTTCTTGTTTCTCGTTTATATTAATGATTTACCCTATTACGTAGGGGACAATCACAATATTGTATTGTCCGCAGATGATACATAATTATTATTCAAAATTAGAAGACAATTACTTAATTATGACAATGTGAACAATGCACTTTCTAAAGTTGTTCATTGGTTTAATGCCAACAATCTAGTTTTAAATGAGAATAAAACGAAATGTATTAAGTTCACTACACCAAATGTAAAACTGATTGAAACCAATGTTCAATTAAATGGCTTAGAGCTGGGCCTTGTGGAGTCTACTGTTTTCCTGGGCATTACTATAGACAACATACTCCAATGGGGCCCTCATATTGGAAAATAGACAATTTAAAGTAAGCACATACCCCTTTTTATTTTATTATATTTTTTTTTCCACAATATTGTGTGTTCTGATGAGCACCTACTTTAGTTAAGTATTAATTTAAATATTGTAAGAAATTTAAGATTTAAAAAAGTGGGTCATGAGTTTCTTGTCGGGTTCTTCTCATGAAAGGCCTTACTACGGAATTCGGCCGCTTGTGGCGATTGCAATCGCTCCAATGCGGATGCACCTACCTCAAGCGCTCGTGTTAGTTATTAGTAAGTAACTTTGATGATTTTAAGTGCTGTTATAAAAAGCCTATGAAATAAAGTTATTTTTGAATTTGAATTTGAAAAAGAACTACTAGATGGAATTTGATGCAACTTTTATTATTTGAAAGGCCTTGATTTGACTTAAATCTGGTAGAGATTTTATCCCGCTACTATATCGAGAACCTGAGATATAACCAAAAACTAGCTTTTGGCTGCGGCGAAGCCGCTGGCAAAGGCTAGTATACTATATAATTGGAAACGCCAAAGCACGTGCAGCTTTCACTCCACCAACGCCTTTTTAGAGCTCTGTACTGAACTGTATTTTGTCTGTCTCAAATGAAATCTTCAATTCAATTCAATTCTTTTCTTGTGGCTTCTGCTGACAGGAGGTCGCAATTTCACCAACGTCCACGTTTTTCACAAAGGTGGTAAAAATATATCTTGTTGGTCGGTATGGCCAATGACTCAATTTTTCAGGCCATAAACAGTTTCATTAACAGTCCTTGTTTTTCTCGCTGGTAAGAATATATCTTGTTGGTTGGTAAGGCCAATGACTCAGTTCCCCAGGTCATAAACAGTTTCATTAAAACTTGTGTTAAAGTGATTTGGTGTAATTTTGTAATAATTTTGAAAAAATGTAGTTTCAGTAGAGCTGTCTATACCTAAAAGGGATAAGACAAATACTCAATATATACATACTTATACATATTACAAACATTATATTTACAATAAAATAACCCAAACTTATAATTTAATTTTGGTATGGTTAATAAACTTGACCAAAAGGTATAAATATGGAGGAAATGTGAGGGATAAGAGTAATTGAGATGAGGTGGGACGGGGGATATCTGGAGGGAGGATATCATACAAGGACATAGATAGTAGAGGGCAGTTAAAAAGAATGTGATCCACTGATCCTTCATCCAATACACACTCACAAAGAGAGCTATCCCTAATCCTCAATTTATGAAGATGGACTGGTGTACAAGAATGACCTAGTCGAAGACGGCAAATAGAGGAGTAGACAGATCTATTCAGATTTTTATATTTGAAAAACCATGGTCTATTAGGAATGACAGGCTGAATCATTGCAAAATGTTTACCTTTTATCTTGCATGATTTGACCCAGTGCCCAGACCAAGAACTAAAAAGAAGAGGTTTAGCATAAGAGCAAAGGTCATATGAATAAATTATGGAGTTATCCAAAGAACCAGATAGACTAGATTTTTTGGCACATGAATCTGCAGCCTCGTTTCCTGGAATACCACAGTGACCTGGGATCCAGGCCAAAACTACATGTAATCCCAACTGATGACATAGATACAAATTTTCTCTAATTTTTATAATAGGGATATGATTAAATTTGGATTTGAAGGGGTTGGCTAATATTGATTGCAGAGAGCTCTTAGAATCAGTAAATATAATCGATTTAGGGATATTATGAGATTTTACAAATAGAATGGCTTCTAGGAAGGCAATAGATTCTCCCGTAAAAACTGAGGAAATAGATGGGAGCTTAAAACTTAAAATTATTTTTGTGGATGGTATCCATACTGCACTACCAACTGCACTGTGGGGATCAAGTTTAGAAGCGTCGGTGTAAAGGGTCATGTAATTTTCATAATTTAAAGACAGGTTGTTATAAAATTTGTTAAGAGATCCAGGGTCATTTTTATCAACACCAAAATCAAGAACAACATCAGGTTGAAATAAAAGGGTTTCATAGGGTAGAGAGAATGATGGATGAGTGAGACATTGTTTAACAGGATGGGGAAGGCGAAAAAATTTCAAATAACTATAAAGGAAAGGAGAAAGGTTATTAGTGTAAGAGAGGTCGCGAGAGTCAACTAGGTCAGAGAGAAGTCTTATTTTGTTCAAAAGCTGGTGGTTAGAGTTTTGTACTAATTTGAAGATAAATCTATCAGACAAATATTGTCTGCGAATATGGAGAGGAGGATCAACACACTCAACCTGCATAGCATTAAATGGAGTGGATCTCATGGCTCCCAAAATAATGCGAAGGCTTTTTGATTGTATTTTCTCAATTTTGATGGAAGCGTGTTTAGCAATAGGGTCAAGAATAAAGGATCCATAGTCCAAGTGGCTACGAATGATAGCATTGTAGAGTAGCTTGAGATAGAACGGATGAGATCCCCACCAGACACCTGCCATAGATCTAAGAATGTTTAGATGTTTTTCACACTTTTGGGATATGTGTTCCATGTGTTTTGCTCCTGAAAGTCTAGCGTCCAACCACACACCTAGGAATTTAACCATGTTATCTTAGGGGATTTGTTCACCATCTACATGTAGGGAGATGTTGGGGATTCGATATCTTTTGGAGAATATAACGAGTTTACTTTTATTGCCAGAAATTGAAAGTCCATGATTGTGTAAAAAAAGATTTAGTGACCTGAGAGAAGAGGAAAGTAAATTACATGCTTGTTCTAGTGAAGGAGATTGTGTATAGAGGACAAGGTCATCAGCATACTGTAAAATCTGGCATTGAGAAAGGATAGATTGTTCAAGATCATATTTATAGATATTATACAGCAAAGGGCTCAAAACGGATCCCTGAGGTAAGCCTTTCCAGACAGTCCTAGGAGGGAGAATGTTGTTGATCATAACAAGAGTGCGTTCTGAGAGAAGCTTCGGTGGAATGTTCAGCAGAACAAGCTTATTCCTGAGCACCGGAAGCAATACGTTGTCGTAAGCTGCTGAGACATCTAAGAATACCCCCATGAGGTATTCTTTTTTCAGAAAAGATGAGCGAATGTCAGTGGTTAAAATGCTAAGACTATCCAGTGTGCTATAGCCTTTACGGAAGCCAAATTGAGAACTAGGTAGAATACCTCGACTCTCAATAAACCATTCTAAACGATTTTTTAATAGATGTTCAGTTACTTTTAACAGGACAGAGGATAGGGCTATTGGACGATAACTATTGGGGTCAGATGGATCTTTACCTGGTTTAAGGATAGGAATAATCAGCTGGGATCTCCATTGATCAGGTATGATACCATAATCAAGGGAACAGTTGATAATGCTGAGAAAAAATAGTTTAACTTTGTCAGAGGCTTGGATAAGAAGGGAGTAAACAATATTATCTAGACCCGGGGAAGAGTCTTGTAAGCCATCCAGAGCTAACTTAAGCTCTGAGAAGGAAAAATTAGAAGACAGCTGGTCATGGGAAGGCATATAATAGGGGGGGGAAGGGATAGAATCAATAGTGGGGACGAAAGGAGGGCAAAGCCTGTCAGCAAAAGAGTTAGTCCAGGTAGACGAGTCATTACCAGAAATATTATCTTCCGAGAATGAGCCTCTAAATCGTTTCACCTGTTTCCAGACAAACGAAGCAGAGGACTTCGGAGCAAGGTTTTCACAGAATTTACGCCAACCTAATCTTTTCTTTATGCGAAAAGTTCTGCGTAATTTAGCGGCAGACATTTTATAATTAATAAAATTTTCAGGAGTCATGTGAGAATTATAAATTAACTCCGACTGATCTCTTTGTCTGACTAATGTTGTGCATTCTTTGTCCCACCAAGGAGGTGAGGAATAGCGTTGTGATTTCTTTTTAACAGGAATGTGGGATTTGGCAGCTGATAAAATACTATTTTGAGAGAGCGCAACCGTTAGGAAGTAGTGAAGGTTCTTCACTAATAATAGATTGATGAGCAACCCTATCGAAGGATTTGGTAGGAGGAGCTCTAGGCTTAGGTGAAGAAAAGATAGTTTTATTATGGGACTTTGTGACTGGATATGAGGATGAATTGGAGGTTGAAGGAAGAGTTGGAGTAAGGTTCTGGGAGACAACATTAGAATATAAGCGGTTTGACTTAGGAACTTTAAAGCAGGCATCATGATATGAAATGTTATCTTGAGACATAATATTTTTGATAGAGCGCTGACGATCAAGTTCTGGGCAACATTTGTCAGTGGCAAAATGGTTACCCAAGCAATGAAGGCATGTAGATTTGGTTTCAGAAATGTCACAATTTTCACCAGAGTGAGGCTGAGCACATTTAAAGCATCTGGCTTTGGAGCGGCATTGGGTCTTTATGTGGCCAAAACGGCAACAGTTGTTACATTGTATAGTAGGAAAGATGTAGGGTTCAACAGGGAGGGATGTATAAAAGGAAAATACATTAGAAGGAAGAAGCTGCCCTCGGAAGGTAAGAACAACAGATTGGGTAGGAATCCAGGAAATTTGGCCATTAGTCGAAGATTTACGGTTGAGTCGCCTTGCCTTTAAAACTTCACTGTATCCAGAGGGGAAAACGAGAGAAGAAACGAATTCCTCCATAGACAGGTCTATAGGGACATTCCTGACCACTCCATATTTACAAATATTAAATGATGGTATGACTGCATTAAAATTAAAATTAGTGAGAATGGGGTTTATTACAAAATTATTTGCATCATGTGCTGTTTTAAAATACACTGCTACTCTATTGCGGCCAATCGACTTTACGCCATCTGAACATATGTTTTGAATTTTGTTCACAGCTAGGAATTGTCCAAATTTAATTGGTTTAAGCGCAGAATTGGATGAAGGATCTGTAACGGACTTTGATACATGCACAATAAAAGGACCCGAATCAGTTTCATTATAGGCTGCCAACCCAATAGTGTATGCCGGAGATGAGTACACTGTTTGGATCGACGCTGACGCCAATTCGGTGTTAATAATCGTTTTTTTGTTTGTTAATGAAGCATCAGTTACATCGGCTCGACGTTTTAATAAATTATCCGGGCGACAGCGATCAGGGGGATTAGGAGGATCAGGAACCGGAGGTATAACCTCCATGGCGTCCATATTTTATATTATAAATATAAATATACACTTAAATAATTATAAGTAGAAAACACTCACGTAAGTAGAACTGCTATACAGACTATATAACTAAGAAAAAACAAGAAGAAAGTAATAAAATCATCAAAATCTGACGACAACTGCTAACTCACAAATCGACCATTTCCCGCCCTCCGAGTCTCTAAACCATGAAATCTTTTATTTCATTATTTTTCATTTCATTCATTCATATATTATGTCAATTATTTCAGAATTCACCAAAGAGTAGGGAAGGCGATTCTTTCCAATAAAAATTGATTTTTAAATCGATTCGAATCGTAACCATTCATCGGATTCATAAAACAAATTGAGGTCTAAAAAACCGATTGCTAAAAAATAGTATTTTTTTCAAATTTTTATTTACAATGTGAGTATAAAACCATTTTATGAAAAACAAGAATGATAAACAATCATTGGGATCTCTTATCAGTAAAATCAGGAAATTTTCAGTTCAGGGAATTAGATAATTACAATTATTTTTATTACCATATCAAAATATCAGATCAGGTATAAAAGAAGACATTTATTTTCTAAATGTATTTGTTATATTAACTGGCAATGCAGTAATATTGGGAGTACATTCAGCTAATTTTGGATATTTTTTTTTTTTACCAAATCAGATAAATTCGATTGTCAATTTTCAAGGGTAACGTATCGATTCACTGAATAGATTCAGTACAAAATTACGATTTAAAGAAACGATTTATTTGGTCCGAGGAATCGATCCTTTGATTAATCGATTTCAGATCGTCATCCCTACCAAAGAGTAGAGTAGAATTCACTTCAAGCTTCAAGCGTATCGTCGACGATTTCGCTAAATATTTGAGATTTTTAGGTCTTTTTCCACGTTTAGATATGATAGTGTTTTGTAAATGTGTTATAGTTGTGGGACGTTGATATAATTAAGTGTTTTGACGGTCCATCATAATGGATACCCCTAATATGGACACTATTTACCAGGCTATAAGCGCCTTATATGATAACCCCAATGCTAGTGAAAAAGAAAAAGCTTCACGATGGCTTGGAGAAGTACAAAAATCTGTGAGAATTCCTTATAAATGTCACATTTTTTTGGTTATTTAAATGACAGGCATAATTTCACGTGTTAATTTTTCAGATACATTCGTGGAAAGTAGCCGACGAGCTTTTACAACAGAAAAAAGACTTGAACTCTTGCTATTTCGCTGCGCAAACTATGAGGTCCAAGGTGCAGCATAATTTATCAGAATTACCAGCTGAAGCACAAGTGTCACTTCGAGATTCCCTTGTGTCACATCTAGAGCATATTTCACCTGAAACTAGTGCTTCTGTTCTCACTCAGCTGTCTTTGGCACTGGCAGACTTAGCTCTGCAAGTTCCAACCTGGCAAAATTGTATAAGTGATTTAATTAATTCATTTTCAAATAAAAATCACTTTGCCCTACTAGAAATATTGACAGTGCTTCCGCAAGAAATAGACTCTTCAAACTTAAAACTTGGTGAAAATAGAAGAGAAGAAATCAAGTCTGAATTACGCTCAAATGCTAACTTGGTCACATTATTTTTAAAGGAGAGCATTTCAAACTCTCAACATTCACATGTTGCGTTAAAAATAATTAAATGTATGACTTCTTGGATTCAAGTTCGAGCAATAAATATACAGGAGGTGCCTCAGAATGCTGTTATAGGACTATGTTTACAAATTTTACGGGATCATAACTCTATAAACATTTTGCACGATGCTGCTTCAGACTGTATATGTGCATTGTTGCACTGTATAGAAGATAGTAATGATATTGAAGATATAGAAAGGCTGTTATTTGATAGTGTATCAGCCCTTGAGGAAAGCTATCATTTGGCAGTGGCCCATGAGGAGGATGAGAAAGCCACTAACTATGCAAGAGTGTTCACCGAATTGGCAGAATCATTTTTAGAGAAGATTGTAGTGTCTATGTCTGGTGGTAACAATCACTTTGCTCTGAGATCCTTGGAGCTAGCGTTGGTGTGTGTTGGACATCATGATTATGAGGTAAGAGACTTGTTTGTAGGAAATTAATGAGGTAATTAGTCTACTAATAAGGTGATTTTCTTTGGTAGTAGCATAATTACTAATGATGTTATTATCAAATGGTATTATTTATAGCAACACAAATATTAATCACAGATAATACACTTGAAATATAATAAAATAGGTTCTGCCGCAACTTCGTCTGTGCGGATGGAATATAAATGTCACTTATTTTTAAGCACTTGACATGCTTCATGTTTTAACCAAAGTGGGAAAATGTAAAATAGGATAAGATAGCCACCAGCTCCTAAGATATTAAAAAAGAATGTGTTATGTAAATTTAATCCAGAGCAAATGCCACAACAGCTCAGCTGGCAGAGAGTGAAATGGTAGAGACACATCCTGCTGTGGTGGCTATCATTTTTAATTTCAGTTTTACACTTTGTTTGCTTAAATATGTAGATCAAAATGCTCTAGGGCACATTTATTTCTCTATGCAAATATAGATTTCCCGGGCCAAACTTCACTGTCTGATATTAATTATTTATAGTTGAAGAAGTAAATTAGCTCTTAATTACTGAAATAAAAGTAATTTATAGGATCTCACGCAACAAAAGCCTAATGGACATCAGAATTTCCTATAAAATATTCAGTAATGATGGTTATCATGGCAATGGGTGCTATAGTAGCCATTGCTATGACCAACTACTATGAGAATGTTAACTAGAACATAAAATGTGAAATAGAAAATTATGATAACAAGCGGGGATTGAACATTTCAGATTCTCTGCCAACTGAGCCATTGCAGAGTTGCTAAGGGATACTACATACTTATTTTTGTTTTTGTGTAACTTTGACCATATAATACTTTACTGATATTTATGCAAATATAACGCATTATAAAATAAAACTATGTTTTTGGATGCTTTTTTTTCTTCATAAAACAACATATTAAGGAATAATTATATTGTGGGGGACTTAAAAAACATAAAATTTTGACAGACAGACTCAGAACAACGATTTGTGGTAATACAAAGAGTTGTCCGGTGTGAAAATCGAACCCACAACACATGGGCGGGAGGCCAGTATCTAAACCATTCTGTGCCATCTACGCAGCATATAGCATTTATTAGATTTTGTACTATACAGATGTTTCAAATACTTTACCATGAATGCTGTTTGACTGTTCTCTAAAGGAAAACATTGTAAGGAAACCTGCACACCTGAGACACTAAAGGCTTGTGAAGTCTGCCAACGGCACTGTGCCAGCGTGGTGGACTTAATTTCTCTCACTCTGAGAGAAATCTTGTGTTTGATATTGGAACAGTAATTGGTTGAAAAAAAGTATAGTAATATACTAACTTATTACATATTTCTCTCCATCATCAGTGTTTTGTGGCCCATGTTGCTATAAAGTATATTATCAAGAAAGCACAATTGAAATTGAACACTGTAATCCGCAGCCTAGACTAACCTCAGTTTTTCTAATATCTACATAATCACCAGGTGGTATTTTTGCATCAGGGTGTTATTGACTGAGAATGACGTGAATGTGACCATCATTGTAATTGATACATATGCTGAGTTTTTTATCTATTGATTTAAACTTATTTGGAGTAATGTTTATCTATTAGGCAGGTGCACTAGTTTTAATACGTCACAGCCTGCTGAGGAATGAATAAATATTATCCATTTCTTAACAGGTCCCCATCAATTTCCGAGATTGGCGGTCTACCCTACTCAGCCTAGCATATGTGCCCTCTGATGCCAAGTGCAGTCTTTCATCACCAAATCTCCACTCTAGAGTCAGCCTACTCGGCATTTCATCTCACCTGCGCAATTATCTTCTTATACCATCTCTGAAAGCTGACTAGTTAGTGGATTTGCTGTGTCGCTTGAAGTGGGAAACCTCTCAGTTTTGCTCTTCACTCCATGAGGGATACGAGTGCCATGTTGAGTAATTAGTTTTATTAAGAGCCCTTAAAATATTTCCAAGTGCGGCCAGCCGACGCAAAATCTCAATTGCGGTTACACCTCTCAAGTTAATCTTTAAATCCAAAGTAAAATTATATTCTCCTAACCATACAGTCACTTACTTACAATACAATTGCTTGGCATTAAAATACAATTTTTAATACATACTTAACTATGACTTTTAATCTGATGAACTGTTTTGATAAATAAGATTTTCTTTTTTTATAAGATTATGTCCTTTGATAAGGTAAAGCGCGATGAGATTGCGTGTCTATAGGCCCCTACATATCCTCTGTTACTAAGATTTTGTTTGTCGCCAGGTAGCCGAGATAACTTTCAACCTTTGGTACCGGTTGTCTGAGGAGGTATATCAAAGGGACTATCAGCCTCTCACAGACGCGTTCAAGCCTCATATTGAAAGGCTTATTGAAGCATTAGCAAGACATTGTCAATGTGAGCCTGATCTTTCACAGTTGCCAGAAGAAGGTGACGAGTTTTATGTAAGTTTTCTAATTTTAACTCAACAGTAACTGAGACTACAATGACTTTGAACCGGATTCTGTAATCACATACATATTATTATATTTTCAGGAATTCCGCAGCAAGGTCATGGGTCTGATTAAAGATGTAGTGTTTATAGTGGGTAGTAGTTCAGTTTTCCGGCAGATGTTCTCTGCACTGCAGGCTGACATCTCTTGGGAACAGACGGAGGCTGCACTCTTTGTAATGCAATCTGTCGGAAAGAATATTTTGCCGTGAGTGATACCTACATATTTAATTACTTCAAATTTAATTCCATCCATCCATCAGCCTTTCGACGTCCACTGCTAGACATAGGCCTCCTCAAGAAAACGCCACAACATGTGTTTCACTCATATGGGGGATAGTGCCGTAGTCGCCACGCTTGGCAGGCGGGTTGGCGATCGCAGTGGATGTTGTTAATACTCGAGGGAGTGCTGCTGCCCCCGGTATTCCCTCAGTCGGCTCTTACGACTCCCATGGGTGGAAAGGGGTGGGACAATTCTAAAGCCGGCCCCACACGGCGCAAATTTCATTAACATACCGATATTTTACCTATGTCTCCAATCAAATTAAGACTAACTTTTATGATGTTGAATTTTGACTTGAATAGAGTACCAATTATAATTTATGAATAAGGAAAAAGAGTATTTTAGTACGAGCGGGAATCGAACCTGCGTCCCTTCCTTTCCGGGGAAGTGCTCTAATCCATTGAGCTATCGTACCATTTCTATAAATACCGAATTTCCTTATCACATTTGTCTTAACGACCAACACCATCTATCGGCAATGCATTTACATGCATTCATCCAATGTAGTAAGTTTAATTTTGCAATTAAAATTCATACTATTTTATGGCGTGATTTTGAATAGAGTGTTTACGACATTTAACCTCTCTAATTTTTACTTACACGCTTTCTCTTTTACAACGTAGCCAAAATTCAAGTACCTATATGTGATACGCTAGGGTTTTCCATCCACGTAAACAGTCGACACGTCGTCTAGCCTTATTTTGGTATAAAAAATATATGTTTCTATTCCATAGTGAAGAGTACACTTACGTCCCCATGGTGGTGGAAGCCATCCTATCAATGCCAGAGAACACTCATTTGGCCGTACGTAAGACTTGTATATCTCTGCTCGGCGAGCTCTGCGAGTGGATAGAGCGTCACGGGGAGTGCCTGGAGCCGTGCCTACAGTTCCTCATCAAAGCACTTCAAAATAAGCATTTATCGTATGCTGCGGCCACTGCGTTGCAGGTCAGTGGGATGTTCTATTAGACATGTTCAAATTCGGCCATAGCTTTTTTTTTTAGGTCGTAAACACGTACATTCAGCTAGATGTTTGTTTTCGAAATTTCAAATGAGATTACAAATAATAATAAGTATTCAAGGATACTTTCACACAATGTCCTCTGGTCCCAAACTAAGCTTAATTGCTTGTTCTATGGATACCAGATTACGGATATAATACATATTATCACTTTTTTTTTGTAAATACATACATAATAATAGATAGAAAACACCTAGACGCAGTACAAATATCTGTGTTCATCACATAAATATTTGTCCTGAGTGGGAATCGACCCACGACCTCGTGCACGGAGGTCGGTTACACTACCGACTACGCCACGAGGCCCGTTAAAAACAACAAATGCATTTACTTCATGTTAATAAATTAATCACTAAAATATTGCTACAGGAAAGTAGCTATTTTTGATATTTGTTCGCTCTAACAAGCTGAACATTTTTAGGTTATTCTTATAAGACAACATCCATATAAATTTTCGTTTCTACTATTTATAATATTAGTAGGATTTACAAGAGAGTACCACCGAAGGAATGTAACATGGTTCCGGTGGCGCGCCAATGAGGGTAGAGAGACGGCACACGGCGGGTTTCTTTAGTGGGTGAAGGCCCCACACTACCCTGTTCGTTGCCCCGAGCGACGGGGTGTGCGGTTAGGAACATTTTTTCCCGCCTAAAAAAAAAAAAGGATTAACAAGAGAGTAAACGTGAAAATTATTGATACGAACATAGCTGTATTTAGTGTAAACATCGATGATTCTTAACCCCCATCCTTACGCGCCTTTACCGTCTCTCATAAAGTACCCACAGGGTTTTAGCTTCGTGGAAGGTAGCCCATGTTCACCTGATTCCCAAAAGAGGTGACCGGTCGAACCTATTGAATTACAGGCCGATTGCGATGAAATCCCTACTCTCTAAGGTCTTTGGAGAAGGTTATTAACCGCCGGCTTCTGCAGTACCTTGAGGATCACCAGCTGATCAGTAACCGCAAATATGGCTTTCGTCACTGTCGATCCACTGGTGATCTTCTTGTGTATCTTACCCATCGTTGGGCAGAGACCTTGGAGAGTAGGAGTGAGGTGTCTAGCATTTAGCCTGGATATTGTTAAGACGTTCGACAGGGTTTGGCATAGGGCCCTTCTATAGAAGCGACCATCCTATGGAATCCCCGAGGGACTCTGCAAATGGATCGCCAGCTTCCTGCGGGGTCGGAGCATCAAAGTCGTAGTAGACGGCTGCTGTTCCGATACCATGGAGGTTAATGCTGGCGTATCACAAGGCTCGGTGCTCTCCCCGACGCTGTTCATCCTGCATATCAATGACATATTCTTGATAGAGAATAAGCATTGCTATGACAGTACGGGTGACGTGCGATATGCCGACCATCAGAAAGTCCCTCGGTTCATGCTGGAGGAGAGACGGACACAACTTGTGTCTGAACTCGAACGCTCTCTGGGGCGGGCCTTGGAATGGGGAGAAAAGAACTTGGTTCAATTCAATCCTACTAAGACACAAGTTTGCGCATTTACTGCATTTGTGGTGGCGCCTCAGTTCCAAGGAGTAGCTCTCCCAATCTTCGATAGTATTGGGATCCACGGCATCGAAATTTCAAGCAAAGTCCACTTCGGGAGACATTTGGAGGATAATGCCAAATTGGCGAGCAAAAAACTGCGCGTCCTGAACAAGGCCAAGCGGTATTTCACACTGAGGCAGAGATTCGCACTATATAATGCACAAGTCCGGCCTCACGTGGAGTACTGCTCACATCTCTGGGCAGGCTCACCAAAATACCAGTTTTATCCACTTGCCTCCCTGCAAAGGCATTCTGTTCGAATCGTCGACGACCCCAATGTCAGGGATGTACTGGAGTCGCTGGTGCGGCGGAGAGACTGGGGGGTCTCTTTGTGTGCTCTATCAACTCTTTAATGAGGAGTGCTCTGAGGAACTGTTTGAGGACCAACATCCCCTTTTTAACACCGGACCACGAGACGTCGTAGTAGGGTTCATTCACACTACTTGGAAACGATCTCGTCCAAAACTGTTCGTTTCCAGCGCTCTTTTCTACCACGCACGTGTAGGCTCTGGAATAAACTTCCTGCTGCGGTGTTTCCTTGGCGCTACGACATGTCATTCTTTAAACGAGGTTTTGAGAAGAGCAATTTACTCGACGGCTTTAGGCGACGGCATGGCTTTGCCCCTGCAGTCGTATACTGAACTTTATTAAATCCACTCAATTTCCATGCAGTTCACTTCTCGAGTCAGTTGAAATTCGTATTCTGACACATCAAATGCTGAATAACTGAATGGTTTATAAACAGCAAAATTTTATGGTAAACTGCCTGGAAATAAGAGCTTGCTTGTAAAACGATGTGTCGTTTGCATCCTATGTGTGTTCTAGGAGGGATTTCTTAAATTAAATATCTCTGCTGTGTGGCCGGTGCGGCACATACCCTCACTGATATGTATTGTGTGCGCAGAGCGTATGCGCGGCGTGCCGCACGCAGGCGGCTGCGCACGTCGGGCCGCTGATGCGCGCCGCCGGCGCCATCGACGAGCTGGCGCTGGCGCCGCGCGCCGCCGCCGCGCTCGTGCGCGCGCTCGCCGCCGCCATCGGGCGTCTGCCGCACGACCAGGTGAGCCGCCCACACAGGTACATGTGGTGCGCCGCCGCCATCGGGCGTCTGCCGCACGACCAGGTGAGCCGCCCACACAGGTACATGTGGTGCGCCGCCGCCATCGGGCGTCTGCCGCACGACCAGGTGAGCCGCCCACACAGGTACATGTGGTGCGCCGCCGCCATCGGGCGTCTGCCGCACGACCAGGTGAGCCGCCCACACAGGTACATGTGGTGCGCCGCCGCCATCGGGCGTCTGCCGCACGACCAGGTGAGCCGCCCACACAGGTACATGTGGTGCGCCGCCGCCATCGGGCGTCTGCCGCACGACCAGGTGAGCCGCCCACACAGGTACATGTGGTGCGCCGCCGCCATCGGGCGTCTGCCGCACGACCAGGTGAGCCGCCCACACAGGTACATGTGGTGCGCCGCCGCCATCGGGCGTCTGCCGCACGACCAGGTGAGCCGCCCACACAGGTACATGTGGTGCGCCGCCGCCATCGGGCGTCTGCCGCACGACCAGGTGAGCCGCCCACACAGGTACATGTGGTGCGCCGCCGCCATCGGGCGTCTGCCGCACGACCAGGTGAGCCGCCCACACAGGTACATGTGGTGCGCCGCCGCCATCGGGCGTCTGCCGCACGACCAGGTGAGCCGCCCACACAGGTACATGTGGTGCGCCGCCGCCATCGGGCGTCTGCCGCACGACCAGGTGAGCCGCCCACACAGGTACATGTGGTGCGCCGCCGCCATCGGGCGTCTGCCGCACGACCAGGTGAGCCGCCCACACAGGTACATGTGGTGCGCCGCCGCCATCGGGCGTCTGCCGCACGACCAGGTGAGCCGCCCACACAGGTACATGTGGTGCGCCGCCGCCATCGGGCGTCTGCCGCACGACCAGGTGAGCCGCCCACACAGGTACATGTGGTGCGCCGCCGCCATCGGGCGTCTGCCGCACGACCAGGTGAGCCGCCCACACAGGTACATGTGGTGCGCCGCCGCCATCGGGCGTCTGCCGCACGACCAGGTGAGCCGCCCACACAGGTACATGTGGTGCGCCGCCGCCATCGGGCGTCTGCCGCACGACCAGGTGAGCCGCCCACACAGGTACATGTGGTGCGCCGCCGCCATCGGGCGTCTGCCGCACGACCAGGTGAGCCGCCCACACAGGTACATGTGGTGCGCCGCCGCCATCGGGCGTCTGCCGCACGACCAGGTGAGCCGCCCACACAGGTACATGTGGTGCGCCGCCGCCATCGGGCGTCTGCCGCACGACCAGGTGAGCCGCCCACACAGGTACATGTGGTGCGCCGCCGCCATCGGGCGTCTGCCGCACGACCAGGTGAGCCGCCCACACAGGTACATGTGGTGCGCCGCCGCCATCGGGCGTCTGCCGCACGACCAGGTGAGCCGCCCACACAGGTACATGTGGTGCGCCGCCGCCATCGGGCGTCTGCCGCACGACCAGGTGAGCCGCCCACACAGGTACATGTGGTGCGCCGCCGCCATCGGGCGTCTGCCGCACGACCAGGTGAGCCGCCCACACAGGTACATGTGGTGCGCCGCCGCCATCGGGCGTCTGCCGCACGACCAGGTGAGCCGCCCACACAGGTACATGTGGTGCGCCGCCGCCATCGGGCGTCTGCCGCACGACCAGGTGAGCCGCCCACACAGGTACATGTGGTGCGCCGCCGCCATCGGGCGTCTGCCGCACGACCAGGTGAGCCGCCCACACAGGTACATGTGGTGCGCCGCCGTAATCTGCACGCCGGGATAAGCAAGGCTCTACCATTATAAAGCTTTATGTCATTATTCTGTAAAAGAAGATACTTCTCTGGTCGAGCCGTTCCATTCTTGCTAGAATAGGTCAACCTTTATTATCAATATTGTCATTCTGTAAAAAGTGCGTACATACCTACCATTTACAATTCGTTTATTTAACAGTTGGCAGTAGCAATGCGGAGTGCCGTAGCGCTGCAGATAGCTGGCTTGGAGGAGGCAATGAAGAACAATGGCGAGATCCAGAAAGGATCGGTGAATGATCCGTGCGTGTGGCTAGACCGGATCGCGGCGCTGTTCCGGGACGTGGACGTGCTGATCACCGTGACCCAGGACGATCACCCGTGCGTGCCCGCGCTCGCTGATGCCTGGCTGGTGTTGCAGCAGGTGCTTGACAAGTAAGTCTATCTCCATCAGTGCTCCTCTAATTTTTGTTACTAAGGTTTATATGTTTATATTATAGTTTTTGTTTGGAGTAATAATAATATCTGTTGTCATAGCTTATCTTCGACACCTACCTTCAACATGAAGTCATCTGTGTTTTCTTCAAATATAGTATTATTTAACTGCGTGCATTCTGCTTATACCTTTAGGCACTAACAGAACTTGTAATTGTCATCACGTCGGTTTATTTTCTCCCAAAGCTAGAAACTAACATTCCTTATTACAATTAAATATACACATATTCCATATTGTGATGCTTTGTGGCTCTAAGAATAATGGATCTTATGTGTGCGGTATGCAGGCTTTAATTATATTATAAGCCAGATTTATCCTCAGTTTTAGTATAATAGTTTGTTATTATAATATCGATTTATAGAACTGTCAACATTATTCAGTATCATAGATTAATTAATCGATTAATGTCAACCGTCATGTTACATTATAAAAAATTATATGATCTGATGTTCACTCGGTTGGTGAGATTCGTAGTGAAAGCATCAAAACTACAAATCTAGAAGTAAATTTAATGCCTTTAACTGAGTTCGTCCTACCAAGATTACATCGCAGAAGTGCAATTACCCACATCATATTTTTTTGTTTGTTTTTGTATTTGTGGTTTATACGAGTTCGTATGAACACTATAATTATGGTGATAGTGTTCTGTATGCATTGTGGTTTCTGTGATACGACCGTTTCGTGAACTGTGTGACGTAAAAGTGTCAGCCGCCGGCGCAGCAACCGCCGAAACGAGTGCAGATATCTGAGCGACAGCAGCGGCTGCGAGCAATCAGTTCATATGGAGCATAGTGATGGAACACGGTATCGCATTGATGATCGTAGTAGCATGACTGACTATGACTGAATAAGCTTGTGCTATGAGCGATCAGTGCAGATCGTAGACCGATATCGCACAGATGATCGTAGATCATAGCAGATCAGGCGTGACTGTAACTGACTAAGCTTGAGCTATGAGCGATCAGTGCAGATCGTAGACCGATATCGCACAGATGATCGTAGATCATAGCAGATCAGGCGTGACTGTAACTGACTAAGCTTGAGCTATGAGCGATCAGTGCAGAACGTAGACCGATATCGCACAGATGATCGTAGATCATAGCAGATCAGGCGTGACTGTAACTGACTAAGCTTGAGCTATGAGCGATCAGTGCAGATCGTAGACCGATATCGCACAGATGATCGTAGATCATAGCAGATCAGGCGTGACTGTAACTGACTAAGCTTGAGCTATGAGCGATCAGTGCAGATCGTAGACCGATATCGCACAGATGATCGTAGATCATAGCAGATCAGGCGTGACTGTAACTGACTAAGCTTGAGCTATGAGCGATCAGTGCAGATCGTAGACCGATATCGCACAGATGATCGTAGATCATAGCAGATCAGGCGTGACTGTAACTGACTAAGCTTCAGCTATGAGCGATCAGTGCAGATCGTAGACCGATATCGCACAGATGATCGTAGATCATAGCAGATCAGGCGTGACTGTAACTGACTAAGCTTAAGCTATGAGCGATCAGTGCAGATCGTAGACCGATATCGCACAGATGATCGTAGATCATAGCAGATCAGGCGTGACTGTAACTGACTAAGCTTGAGCTATGAGCGATCAGTGCAGATCGTAGACCGATATCGCACAGATGATCGTAGATCATAGCAGATCAGGCGTGACTGTAACTGACTAAGCTTGAGCTATGAGCGATCAGTGCAGATCGTAGACCGATATCGCACAGATGATCGTAGATCATAGCAGATCAGGCGTGACTGTAACTGACTAAGCTTGAGCTATGAGCGATCAGTGCAGATCGTAGACCGATATCGCACAGATGATCGTAGATCATAGCAGATCAGGCGTGACTGTAACTGACTAAGCTTGAGCTATGAGCGATCAGTGCAGATCGTAGACCGATATCGCACAGATGATCGTAGATCATAGCAGATCAGGTGTGACTGTAACTGACTAAGCTTGAGCTATGAGCGATCAGTGCAGATCGTAGACCGATATCGCACAGATGATCGTAGATCATAGCAGATCAGGCGTGACTGTAACTGACTAAGCTTGAGCTATGAGCGATCAGTGCAGATCGTAGACCGATATCGCACAGATGATCGTAGATCATAGCAGATCAGGCGTGACTGTAACTGACTAAGCTTGAGCTATGAGCGATCAGTGCAGATCGTAGACCGATATCGCACAGATGATCGTAGATCATAGCAGATCAGGCGTGACTGTAACTGTCTAAGCTTGAGCTATGAGCGATCAGTGCAGATCGTAGACCGATATCGCACAGATGATCGTAGATCATAGCAGATCAGGCGTGACTGTAACTGACTAAGCTTGAGCTATGAGCGATCAGTGCAGATCGTAGACCGATATCGCACAGATGATCGTAGATCGTAGCAGATCAGGCGTGACTGTAACTGACTAAGCTTGAGCTATGAGCGATCAGTGCAGATCGTAGACCGATATCGCACAGATGATCGTAGATCATAGCAGATCAGGCGTGACTGTAACTGACTAAGCTTGAGCTATGAGCGATCAGTGCAGATCGTAGACTGATATCGCACAGATGATCGTAGATCATAGCAGATCAGGCGTGACTGTAACTGACTAAGCTTGAGCTATGAGCGATCAGTGCAGATCGTAGACCGATATCGCACAGATGATCGTAGATCATAGCAGATCAGGCGTGACTGTAACTGACTAAGCTTGAGCTATGAGCGATCAGTGCAGATCGTAGACCGATATCGCACAGATGATCGTAGATCATAGCAGATCAGGCGTGACTGTAACTGACTAAGCTTGAGCTATGAGCGATCAGTGCAGATCGTAGACCGATATCGCACAGATGATCGTAGATCATAGCAGATCAGGCGTGACTGTAACTGACTAAGCTTGAGCTATGAGCGATCAGTGCAGATCGTAGACCGATATCGCACAGATGATCGTAGATCATAGCAGATCAGGCGTGACTGTAACTGACTAAGCTTGAGCTATGAGCGATCAGTGCAGATCGTAGACCGATATCGCACAGATGATCGTAGATCATAGCAGATCAGGCGTGACTGTAACTGACTAAGCTTGAGCTATGAGCGATCAGTGCAGATCGTAGACCGATATCGCACAGATGATCGTAGATCATAGCAGATCAGGCGTGACTGTAACTGACTAAGCTTGAGCTATGAGCGATCAGTGCAGATCGTAGACCGATATCGCACAGATGATCGTAGATCATAGCAGATCAGGCGTGACTGTAACTGACTAAGCTTGAGCTATGAGCGATCAGTGCAGATCGTAGACCGATATCGCACAGATGATCTTAGATCATAGCAAATCAGGCGTGACTGTAACTGACTAAGCTTGAGCTATGAGCGATCAGTGCAGATCGTAGACCGATATCGCACAGATGATCGTAGATCATAGCAAATCAGGCGTGTCTATGACTGACTGAGCTTGAGCTATAAACGATTAGTGCAGATAGTAAAGAAAAAAAAATATATATAAGGGGACTCACCTTTTCAAGGATTGCCGAGAGACTCTGTATAATGTGATGAGGTAATTGGGATGACCGTAAGGTCAGTACGATAGCTCAGTGGCTTAGAGCACTTCCTCGGATTGGAAGGGACGCGGGTTCGAGTCCCGCTCGTATTAAAAGTCTCTTTTTCTTCATTCACAAATAAATTTGTACTTTAAAAGTAGCTGATCACGTCAAATGCTAAAAAATATAGATCAAAAAAATGTTTAAAAAATCGTGCCATCTACTAGTATGAATTTTAATTGCAAAATTAAACTTACTATATTGGATTATGCATGTTAATGCATTCCGATAGATGGCGTTGGTCGTAAAGACAAATGTGATGAGAAAATTGGGATGACCGTAAGGTCAGTACGATAGCTCAGTGGCGCACTTCCCCGGATTGGAAAGGACGCGGGCTTGAGTCACGCTCATACTAAAAATCTCGTTTTCCTCATTCACTAATAACTTTGTTTTTACTGACTGACTGCGCTTGCACACTGAAATTGCTACTATAAAATGGCGTGAATAAGGTGCGTTATTCTTTTGGTTTTTTGTCACGTCTCAGGCTTGTATACATAGGGGGTGCGGGTCGGGATACCTCCGCGTGGTGTACCCCGGGCAACGTCGGCACTGTAGTGCCGGCGGCTGAATCCCGGCACGGGACGGGCCTCCGCGTGTCCCTCTGATTAGCAGAGGGCACAGTGGACAGGCCGGACGTCCGCCGTGGAGGGTCAGCGGGGCCACAGTGGCCTCCCCGACCCTGGGGTGGGGACAGCGGGGTCATAGTGACCCCCCCGTCCCTGGAGACGGGGCTTTCAGCCTGAGTGGTGACGGGCTCACTGTCTGTAGTGGGCCAGACGTCAGCCGTGGAGGGCCGGCGGGGCCATAGTGGCTCCCCCAGCCCTTAGAGGGGACAGCGGGTCAGATTGACCCCCCGTTCTCGGAGACAGGGCTTTTGAGCCTGAGGGGCGACGGGTTCACCGCTTGCTCCGCGAGCGGTGGGCACCGTCTGATGCAGACCACCGTTCGGCCCGACCCGTAACCCTGAATGGACAGGACCGGGGGTCTTCGGACCGCGGGGAAGAAAACCCCTATAAAAAATCACCCCAATCCAAGCTCTACCGCCCGGCGAGGGATGAATGGCTGGAGGGTATCCAGTCGCGAGGGCGGTGCCATAGTCGCAGGACTTTAAACTTAATAATGGCGGAAGTGAAAAACGTTAGTGTACCTCCGGAGGGTACCGGGCGCAACGCGTCCGGAGAATCCCTCACAGGGCCGAGTACCCAGACCGGCCCTGTCAGCCCCGCGTATCGGAGGGGGGCAACCAACGCCTTAGACGAAAAAAAGACGGAGAACAGAAGGAAGAAGAGGACCCGTGGGAGAAAACCCACACCCGCAGGAAGTCCTACGGTGGACAGCGGATCAGCTGCAGCTGCGTCAGGGATGGAGACGGATGGTGATGACGGCGGTGCAACGACCGCAGGTGCGCTCGCCTCGAATCCATCGGTTTCTCAGCAGGGGGTGGCTGGCATGGTGGAGCGGCCCTCACGACTCCTAAAGCGCTCGAAAGCGCAGGAGGGTGACGCGACGGAGTCGGAGGGTAGCTCGACTTCGATGCCACCACCAGGAAGGGCAGCAAGATCGGCCAAAAGGGGCCGAAGTACAAGCAGGTACGTGGGGAGGGTGCCACGGTCCTTGTCCCAAGCAGATGAGGCCGCAATTAAGGAATTGGTAGCGGAGCTCTCGGTGGAGGAGAGGGTAACCCTCCTCACATCGAAGCTGTCCGACGCCCTGGCCATCGTTTCCGCGGTGGCTAATGGGTCGCGGAGCCTTCGGGGCAACTTCGCGCCTCGAGGCGGAGGTGGCAGAGCCCCGAAAGGCGCTCGCCGGCCGGCGAGCCAAGCCTGGCCTCGCTGAAGCCGGGCCGGGAAACTCCTCATCGACAGCAGGCGTGGGGCCTCCGGCCTCAGAACTCTTCACGGAGGAGCAGATGCGCCAAATCATGGATCGCGTTAGCGCGGTCTATGACCCGCGCATCAGCTCTCTAAGCGCCAGGGTGCCGCCGGAGCCACGACTCCGACCGCCGCTGGCCGCGGATGGTAAGAAGGTCGCACCGCCTTCAGGCCCATTGCCGCTGCCCTGTCAGGGTGGCCGCGTGGCCACCTACTCCGCGGCTGCGGTTGCGCCGCCCAAAGAGCAGGGCAAAGTTGCTCCCAAAGCAAAGATGGCGCAGAAGGCAGGGCGGCGCTCCAAAGGCCAGCCCAAGGAGGAATTCCCTCCACTTCCGCGTGCTGGCCAGCCCTCACGGGCCCCAGCAACCACACCCCGGGATTCTCAAGTCCCACCACCCGCCATGTCCGACCCTGCACCCTCTGACGAGGGCTGGCAGACTGTAGACGGCGGGAGGAAAAAGTCCCGGGGTAAGAAGAAGAAGGGGGCTGCTGCCCAAGCCGTAGAGCCTGTAACGCCAAGGGGCAAGCCCGGCTCTAAAAAGAAGCTGCGCAAACTCCAAACGCCCAAAACGGCAGCGGTGGTGATAACCATGCTGCCGGGGGCGGAGGGCTTGAGCTACCAGGCTATCTTGAGGAGGGCCCGGGAGGAGATCGACGTCTCCGATATTGGAGTCATCGCCGCCCGGACCCGCCTAGCCCGGACAGGGGCTCGAATCCTAGAGTTCCCTGGGGCGGATGGTCAAAAGATGGCCGACACGGTGGCTACACGGTGCTGCAGGGTCTATTCGGGGAGGGGAGTGGAGTCCGAGTCATCAGACCGGTGAAGTGCGTAGAAGTGCGCATTTCCGGTTTGGATGACTCCGTGACGGCTGACGACGTCCGGGAGGCTATCGCCTCGAAAACCGGATGCTCAGATGCCGTCAGGGTGGGCTCCATTCGCACCGGTCCCGGAGGTGTGGGTGTCGTTTGGGCGAGTTGCCCTGTCGTGGCGGCCAAAACTCTGGCTGCCGCAGGCAGACTCCTTGTGGGTTGGAGTTCCGCACGGGTTACTGTGCTGGAGCCCCGGCCCGCGAGGTGCTTTAAGTGCATGGCGGTTGGTCATACCAGACCGACCTGCACTAACTGCTTTGACTGTAGCGGACTTTGTTTCCGTTGCGGTCAGGCAGAGCACAAGGCGGCGACCTGCACCGCCGCCCCTCACTGCCCCGCATGCGCGGCGGGCAATAGGCCTGCCAAGCATTGCATGGGGCGGGAGGGTTGTAGACCCCCGGCGACAGGCCCAAAAAAGGGGGGGACCAGCCAATCGACCCAGGCTACCCCTCCAAGCGCGGCTTCGCTGCCGCTCCGGGAGGAGGAGGATATGGTTACGGCTTAAAATTCAACCATGACACCATCCTCCTCCAGGCGAATCTCAACCACTCCGCCCGTGCGCAGGATCTTCTCCTGCAAACCATGGCGGAGCGGTTGATTGGTATAGCCGTAGCTGCGGAGCCTTATTGTGTTGTGTCCCTGACCGTCCTCATTGGGCGGGCAGCCGCGATGGCTCCGTGGCAATCATCAGCTCCACGGCGCTTCGTTCCCCGCCCTTGTCGATCAGAGACAAGGGCACGGGATACGTTGCGGCCGACTGGGGGGGATTCACGCTGTACGGCGTTTACTTCTCCCCCAACCGGAGTCTGGCTGATTACGGAGTTTTCCTCAACAGCTTGGAGACTTCGTTACGGCGCTTAGCACCTAGCCATGTCTTAGTCGTGGGGGACTTCAACGCCAAGTCTACGGCGTGGGGGTCCCCTGCGACGGACGCCCGCGGAGCGGCGGATTTAGAGTGGGCGGCGACGACGGGGCTCTGTTTATTAAACAGAGGCTCCGTCAACACGTGCGTGCGGCGACGGGGTGGGTCGATAGTGGACCTCTCGTTCGCTAGCCCTGACGTCGCAGCACAAGTAAGGGACTGGAGTGTCCTGGAGGAGGTTGAGACCTTGTCCGACCACCGGTACATCCGGATGGAGGTCTCCCGGTCCCTTCGGGGCCCCAGTAGGGGTCACGCGGTGCGCAGAACTCCCGCGTTCCCGCGGTGGGCTGTAGGCAGGCTAGATAGGGACCTACTGGCGGAGGCAGCTATCGTTCAATCGTGGCTGTCCTCACCAGCCCTGACCGAGGGTGGACGTTGAGGCTGGCCGATTTCGCGCTGCGATTACGCAGGTGTGCGACTCGGCCATGCCCCGTGTGCAGTGTCCTCCCCCAAGGAAGGGGCTCTACTGGTGGTCCCAGGAGCTGGCGGACCTCCGTGCGGCGTGCATTCGTGCCCGTAGGTCCTACACCCGCAGTCGGCGGCGCAACCGCGATGGGGAGCGGGAGGGCCAACTGTACGAGGCGTACCGCACTTCGCGGGCCACGTTCAAGTTGGCCATCTGCCGCGCCAAAACGGAGAAAAGGCAGGAGATGCTGGACGGTCTCAACCGTGACCCCTGGGGTCGACCGTACAGTGCGGCGCTGAACAAGCTCCGCACTCAGGGCCCTCACAGAGACCCTTCAGCCCAGCCTCCTCACCGAGGTGGTCGAGGGTCTATTCCCACGACGGGCTGAGCACACGCCCCCGGTCATGGCACAGCCAGGTAGTGACCGGGAGGCCGACCTCAGTGTACCGCCCGTCACCGCGTCGGAAATGGGGGCGGCTGTTTTGCGGATTCGTTCCAAGAACACCGCCCCCGGCCCGGACGGGATACCCGCCCGGGTGCTGGCTCTGACTCTGCACCACCTGGAGCCCCGCCTCAGGGGACTGTTCAACGCGTGCCTGTCGTCTGGACGGTTCCCTGACTGTTGGAAGGAGGGGAGGCTGGTACTCCTGCCGAAGCCGGGGCGAACGCCGGATACGGTCGGGGCCTTTAGGCCCATCGTGCTGCTGGACGAGGCGGGTAAGCTGCTGGAGAAAATCCTCGCTGCCCGCATCGTCCAGCACCTGCGCGACGTCGGACCCGACTTGTCGGACGCCCAGTTCGGCTTTCGCGACTTATACCGACCAGAACTTATAATGTATGAAAATACTTCCGACAGATGGCGCAGGCATCACCCAAAAGACGTTAAGTATGATGTGTTATCGAGATTAGCAGTCAGGAGCAATTGTCAGGATGGCTGAATTGGTAAAGCATCTGGACGGTATCCAGAAGACTTCCGTTCGCTTCGCCCAATCACACTTTTCGTAACGCTCACGTCACGCATTCACCAGCATACTCCTCAAGTCGAGCGTAAAAGTAACGTATAAGAAGTCGCAGGTGCAGTTACGAAGTAAGAGGGCCTATAACACTTCAGGTTCGGGTCGGAGGCGCGCGTGATGGAGCGCTGGTGCCGCTGCGTGCGGTTCGGCGTGCGCTGCGGCGGGCGGCGCGCGGCGGCGCTGGCGCCGGCGCTGTGCGAGCGGCTGCGGCGCGCCTACTGCGCCGCGCCGCACTCGTGCGTGCTGTACCTGGCCTCCGTGCTGCTGGACGAGCTGGCCGCCGCCCCGCCCGCGCGCGCGCCGCTCGTGCAGCTGCTGCGCGACCTGCTGCCGCGCGCCTTCCGCCTGCTGCGCCCGCCCGCCGCGCTCGCCGACCACCCCGACACCGTCGACGACCTGTTCCGCCTGTGCATCCGGTACGTGCTCGTAGTGTAGGTACTGTAGTGCTGCGCCGCCGCACTCGTGCGTGCTGTACCTGGCCTCCGTGCTGCTGGACGAGCTGGCCGCCGCCCCGCCCGCGCGCGCGCCGCTCGTGCAGCTGCTGCGCGACCTGCTGCCGCGCGCCTTCCGCCTGCTGCGCCCGCCCGCCGCGCTCGCCGACCACCCCGACACCGTCGACGACCTGTTCCGCCTGTGCATCCGGTACGTGCTCGTAGTGTAGGTACTGTAGTGCTGCGCCGCCGCACTCGTGCGTGCTGTACCTGGCCTCCGTGCTGCTGGACGAGCTGGCCGCCGCCCCGCCCGCGCGCGCGCCGCTCGTGCAGCTGCTGCGCGACCTGCTGCCGCGCGCCTTCCGCCTGCTGCGCCCGCCCGCCGCGCTCGCCGACCACCCCGACACCGTCGACGACCTGTTCCGCCTGTGCATCCGGTACGTGCTCGTAGTGTAGGTACTGTAGTGCTGCGCCGCCGCACTCGTGCGTGCTGTACCTGGCCTCCGTGCTGCTGGACGAGCTGGCCGCCGCCCCGCCCGCGCGCGCGCCGCTCGTGCAGCTGCTGCGCGACCTGCTGCCGCGCGCCTTCCGCCTGCTGCGCCCGCCCGCCGCGCTCGCCGACCACCCCGACACCGTCGACGACCTGTTCCGCCTGTGCATCCGGTACGTGCTCGTAGTGTAGGTACTGTAGTGCTGCGCCGCCGCACTCGTGCGTGCTGTACCTGGCCTCCGTGCTGCTGGACGAGCTGGCCGCCGCCCCGCCCGCGCGCGCGCCGCTCGTGCAGCTGCTGCGCGACCTGCTGCCGCGCGCCTTCCGCCTGCTGCGCCCGCCCGCCGCGCTCGCCGACCACCCCGACACCGTCGACGACCTGTTCCGCCTGTGCATCCGGTACGTGCTCGTAGTGTAGGTACTGTAGTGCTGCGCCGCCGCACTCGTGCGTGCTGTACCTGGCCTCCGTGCTGCTGGACGAGCTGGCCGCCGCCCCGCCCGCGCGCGCGCCGCTCGTGCAGCTGCTGCGCGACCTGCTGCCGCGCGCCTTCCGCCTGCTGCGCCCGCCCGCCGCGCTCGCCGACCACCCCGACACCGTCGACGACCTGTTCCGCCTGTGCATCCGGTACGTGCTCGTAGTGTAGGTACTGTAGTGCTGCGCCGCCGCACTCGTGCGTGCTGTACCTGGCCTCCGTGCTGCTGGACGAGCTGGCCGCCGCCCCGCCCGCGCGCGCGCCGCTCGTGCAGCTGCTGCGCGACCTGCTGCCGCGCGCCTTCCGCCTGCTGCGCCCGCCCGCCGCGCTCGCCGACCACCCCGACACCGTCGACGACCTGTTCCGCCTGTGCATCCGGTACGTGCTCGTAGTGTAGGTACTGTAGTGCTGCGCCGCCGCACTCGTGCGTGCTGTACCTGGCCTCCGTGCTGCTGGACGAGCTGGCCGCCGCCCCGCCCGCGCGCGCGCCGCTCGTGCAGCTGCTGCGCGACCTGCTGCCGCGCGCCTTCCGCCTGCTGCGCCCGCCCGCCGCGCTCGCCGACCACCCCGACACCGTCGACGACCTGTTCCGCCTGTGCATCCGGTACGTGCTCGTAGTGTAGGTACTGTAGTGCTGCGCCGCCGCACTCGTGCGTGCTGTACCTGGCCTCCGTGCTGCTGGACGAGCTGGCCGCCGCCCCGCCCGCGCGCGCGCCGCTCGTGCAGCTGCTGCGCGACCTGCTGCCGCGCGCCTTCCGCCTGCTGCGCCCGCCCGCCGCGCTCGCCGACCACCCCGACACCGTCGACGACCTGTTCCGCCTGTGCATCCGGTACGTGCTCGTAGTGTAGGTACTGTAGTGCTGCGCCGCCGCACTCGTGCGTGCTGTACCTGGCCTCCGTGCTGCTGGACGAGCTGGCCGCCGCCCCGCCCGCGCGCGCGCCGCTCGTGCAGCTGCTGCGCGACCTGCTGCCGCGCGCCTTCCGCCTGCTGCGCCCGCCCGCCGCGCTCGCCGACCACCCCGACACCGTCGACGACCTGTTCCGCCTGTGCATCCGGTACGTGCTCGTAGTGTAGGTACTGTAGTGCTGCGCCGCCGCACTCGTGCGTGCTGTACCTGGCCTCCGTGCTGCTGGACGAGCTGGCCGCCGCCCCGCCCGCGCGCGCGCCGCTCGTGCAGCTGCTGCGCGACCTGCTGCCGCGCGCCTTCCGCCTGCTGCGCCCGCCCGCCGCGCTCGCCGACCACCCCGACACCGTCGACGACCTGTTCCGCCTGTGCATCCGGTACGTGCTCGTAGTGTAGGTACTGTAGTGCTGCGCCGCCGCACTCGTGCGTGCTGTACCTGGCCTCCGTGCTGCTGGACGAGCTGGCCGCCGCCCCGCCCGCGCGCGCGCCGCTCGTGCAGCTGCTGCGCGACCTGCTGCCGCGCGCCTTCCGCCTGCTGCGCCCGCCCGCCGCGCTCGCCGACCACCCCGACACCGTCGACGACCTGTTCCGCCTGTGCATCCGGTACGTGCTCGTAGTGTAGGTACTGTAGTGCTGCGCCGCCGCACTCGTGCGTGCTGTACCTGGCCTCCGTGCTGCTGGACGAGCTGGCCGCCGCCCCGCCCGCGCGCGCGCCTCTCGTGCAGCTGCTGCGCGACCTGCTGCCGCGCGCCTTCCGCCTGCTGCGCCCGCCCGCCGCGCTCGCCGACCACCCCGACACCGTCGACGACCTGTTCCGCCTGTGCATCCGGTACGTGCTCGTAGTGTAGGTACTGTAGTGCTGCGCCGCCGCACTCGTGCGTGCTGTACCTGGCCTCCGTGCTGCTGGACGAGCTGGCCGCCGCCCCGCCCGCGCGCGCGCCGCTCGTGCAGCTGCTGCGCGACCTGCTGCCGCGCGCCTTCCGCCTGCTGCGCCCGCCCGCCGCGCTCGCCGACCACCCCGACACCGTCGACGACCTGTTCCGCCTGTGCATCCGGTACGTGCTCGTAGTGTAGGTACTGTAGTGCTGCGCCGCCGCACTCGTGCGTGCTGTACCTGGCCTCCGTGCTGCTGGACGAGCTGGCCGCCGCCCCGCCCGCGCGCGCGCCGCTCGTGCAGCTGCTGCGCGACCTGCTGCCGCGCGCCTTCCGCCTGCTGCGCCCGCCCGCCGCGCTCGCCGACCACCCCGACACCGTCGACGACCTGTTCCGCCTGTGCATCCGGTACGTGCTCGTAGTGTAGGTACTGTAGTGCTGCGCCGCCGCACTCGTGCGTGCTGTACCTGGCCTCCGTGCTGCTGGACGAGCTGGCCGCCGCCCCGCCCGCGCGCGCGCCGCTCGTGCAGCTGCTGCGCGACCTGCTGCCGCGCGCCTTCCGCCTGCTGCGCCCGCCCGCCGCGCTCGCCGACCACCCCGACACCGTCGACGACCTGTTCCGCCTGTGCATCCGGTACGTGCTCGTAGTGTAGGTACTGTAGTGCTGCGCCGCCGCACTCGTGCGTGCTGTACCTGGCCTCCGTGCTGCTGGACGAGCTGGCCGCCGCCCCGCCCGCGCGCGCGCCGCTCGTGCAGCTGCTGCGCGACCTGCTGCCGCGCGCCTTCCGCCTGCTGCGCCCGCCCGCCGCGCTCGCCGACCACCCCGACACCGTCGACGACCTGTTCCGCCTGTGCATCCGGTACGTGCTCGTAGTGTAGGTACTGTAGTGCTGCGCCGCCGCACTCGTGCGTGCTGTACCTGGCCTCCGTGCTTTTTCTTTGTGACAATCGACATACGACCAATGAAAACGACGCAATTTTCTTATTATGTATTAACTAAACCCCACATTTGACATACAGTATTAATGATTTGTTGGTCTTGGGGCATATACATCTGACTTCACTTACTAACATCAAGATCGATCCCGAGTTGCACCAGACTTTTTAAGAAATATTTAATCAACATTGAATGCAATGTTTTTTGAGCAAAATTAAATATTGAAAGCATAAAAATATAATAATATATTATAACAAATAATGAGAAAAAGAGAAATAAAATGTGTGCTTGCACCTATTTCTCTTGCCCCTACAGTAATATACGAAATGTAGCTCTCTCTTTCTATCTTCACTAACTTATATATCCCTCTCAAACTCCATTCGCCTCGCCCGATCAGCACTTCCGTAACGCATTCATCAGCTTACTCCCCAAGTCAAGCGTGTGTAAAGAAATATTTACTTCAATAATATAATATCTGTACTTCACCGGATTTTCGGGAAAATTAATAAATTCATCAAATTAGGTTAGGTATATTTTACGTGCTTGTACCCACAATTATGCAAATATTTTGCGTTTTCATCAAGTTGTTTCTTATAGGTATTTAATGTGACAACAATGAGCCGTTGCGATACGTCTCACAGATGTGAAAACATCGATTTTCTTTCTTTCTTAAAATATTGTCCGAATCTTATGTAATTGTTGACAATCACCCGTTACCCATAGACGAATTAAAACTGTTATTGGTTTATTGATTCACATTATACTTAGGAAGTTACATGCTTTTGTTAACAGATGGCGTTAAAACCAATTAAATAATTTTTTACCCTCCCTCCACATTAAATGTTTTCACATCAATAGTTATCACTTTAAAGAAAAACAATATAATTACAATGTTTTTGAATGTATTTAATAATAATGTTTACTATTTTAACACAGTTGGCAACCCTAAAATAAAAAGTAGATTTTCTTGTAGCTTGACATCAGGGCTACTGCCAATTTCGTTAATTGTTCATTATTTATGACCCTGAGAGCACGTATCAGAATGGATTAATTTATACTATTATAAAACTGTAACAGAGCTAAAACTACGTTACTACTAATTACTACCAGTAAGAAGACAATCTTGGTTATTAGTTTATATTATAAAATATATTGATTTTGCCAAAAGCTAAGACTAAGAAGCTATAATTTAATAATCCATAACAGTGATACACGGCCTTGTTTTCCGCAACTCGACGTCTTCCAATGCGCCTATTTTCCGTGACGGGTTGGTGGCACTACTCTAGCCAACCCAACTCTAACAAGAAGCCTAGCAGACCCTTGACGTTGCCGACGACTTCTGGGAGTATATCGTGCCCGGTATTCCTCCACCCCTGGGCATTCAAGGATGACATGGGTGGTTGTTTCTTGTGCCTCCGTGCAGGCTCTGCAGAGGGGGCTGTCTGTAACACCCAGTGTAAATAAGTGTTTGTGCAGTAGGGCATGTCCAGTTACGGCAACCCATGGCAAGAATCCTCAGACACCTCTTACTTGCCTTATCTCAAACTTTGTTGGGCTCAGCTCCCGTCTGTTCGGTTTTAGCTGATACACCAGTATACGCGGAGCGACTGCCTATCTGACTTCCATGGCCCAACTAAAGGGACAACCGACTTACTTACTTATCATAACGCTATCTCCCTTGCAGGGTAGGCAGAGAGAACAACCGGCGACCTTAAAAAAACCGGCGTCATATTTTTTAATCTGGAATGAAAACCTGTAACGGCTGCCAAGATGTTGTTTGACATCCTCGCAGCAGACTCACTGCTTAAGGTGCATCTTGACGCACGGAAGAGATTAGGTGACACATATAGATGTCACATTTTGGTCACCTATCTGATGCCAGCTGAGCAAATGTCACCTAACTTTGCCGGTCCATCAAAGTGCAAGTCTCAAATCTAAGCTTGCTGTTAAAATCATCAGTAACGGCAATTAATATTTAAACGATCATTAATAAACTCTCCTCATATTACGTATAACCAAATAATTTTCACTATCTACAGGTTCCTCCAGCGCATTCCCTTGGAGTTTCTATCGTCTGGTGCGCTGTCCACGGTGTTGGAGTGCGCTAAGCTCGCGTGCAGACTAGACCACCGGGAGGCAAACTCCTCCGTTATGAAATTTTTGTATGACTTCATCAGACTGACGAGTAAACCCAGAACAGCTGATAAGGCACAGATGAAAGGTAACTTTAAAACTATAAGAAACTGCTACGTACTGTTTTTAGGTTAAATATCAGGTTCCCGATATAGTAGCTGAATAAAAGGTATAGCAGTATTTAAGTCTAATTAAGAGCTATTAAATAAAAAATGTTACATGAAAATCCTTTTAAGGTGATCCGTTACAAGTCGCTAGGTCACGTCATCCATGAGATGGCGCTAGCTCACACATGCAAGCTGTGAATCAGTTGCCAAGTGATAGTAAAATTCGTTTCGTATATCACTGGTCTTGTAACCTAATGGTGTAAACAGTGGAGTTGTGATCCGCGTGTCCGGGTACGGAATCTGTTAACATGCACTTTTTGTAAATTTGATAATTTTTGAAGTTATACTTCTTTAGGCGCGTTATAAAAAAATGATGAGAGTGAAATTTTAAGATGCGCGCGCATCTGTGACACAAAATTAACAGTATGAAGTTGTCTACAGTATGAAGTTGTCTGCTTAACCGCTCATTAAGTCTCGAAAAAAAAGCTACCAACAAAATAGAAATTGAACCTCGATATTAGTCGCGCATGTTGGTACGCTCGTCACCTCTGATCACTGTTTTCATATTTATAATATTTATCAACATGTTTCTAGTTTATACATTCACAACACGTGTTTTAGTTTCATACAAGTGCGTATTATATATGTGCTAATAAATTATATTCAGTAGTGATTTAAATTGAATATTTTGATTGATATTACTTACTATTTGTAAATATTAGTGAAAAAAATTGTGCTTATATACTTTTTCAAGTGCTCCAATATAATTGAGGTTAACTATCCGTATGTATTATTTATTGATATAAATTAAAATACTTTTATTTTATATTTTTAGGTTGTAGTTTTTCTCACGGCCAACAAACTTTAGTAGGCACTTACAGAACTTTTTAAAATCACCCAAATAACTACAGTGATCTTTGATGTTATAAATATTATATTCTCACTACAACAACAATCACTAATAAATAATAACTATTGCTACTATAACAGATAACAGCTGACTAATTATTATCTACTTTATGTATAGGTTATAAGAATTAATAATCTAATCAACATGAAAACGATATCTACAGGAAATAATTAGTACTACGAATAATCGTGTAGCCACTATTGTGTGGTAGTTCTAAGCAATACGGTAAGATGGCGCTGTTATACATTTTTTTATTAATTCTAAGTTATAATAATCTATATTCTGCAAGATATTTGAGAAAAAATGACTGTAATAGGCTATATAGGCGTGTCTAAACACAAAACAATATTTTTTAGAATTTTTGTCTGTTTGTCTGTTTGTTTGTTCGCGCATCAAACAAAAACCACTGAACTAATTTTGATGCAACTTTTTGATAAAAATGAAAAGTGAATATTAAATTAAAAAATCAATAAAAATATTTAAAAAATTACCAACCTTAAATTCAATTTTATATAAATTTATATTAAATATATATATTTGAAATATATATATTAAATATATTATTATATAAATATATTAATTTTCAATTTTTAATATTAATTATTTAATGATGCCAAAGAAGTATAACTTCTCACGCGCGTACATAAGTACACGCACCCATTTTTTTTTTATAGCTCTTGGATCAACTTGTGTATAGTTTATTTACATGCATTGATTGCATTGTTATTCTATTCTTTAGTTTAGAATTTCTTATTGCTTATGTGTTACGATGTAACCGATCAAATAATTAAATAAATTGTAAAGTCGCATATTCAATAATACCGGATACGATATCCGTAAACTTAAAATGCGCGCGTTGCCAGAACACCCTGCTCAGTTAGATTATCACCAATGGGTCGCATGACTCCACTCCCACAAAGGCAATAATCACATTTTATTGCCTTATATGGCCAGCATGCGATCCCGGATGCGAGCAGAGTATGCCAGGGCTCGAGAACGTTCTATGGCTACTCCAATCGCAAGCGTATAGATAGGAAAAGTTCTATATCTACCAATGAGCAGGCCGGGACGCAATAGCACTAGAAAGGTATGGCTATCTAAGTAGGAAGTAGGTATCAGAATTAAAATATAAGAATTGAGGTCGGGTAGTTTTGTTTTGTTCACTCGGAATTATTGTGTGTCTCGAGGCAAAAATCTAACACTGCGTGCTCGTTTAAAATATAATTTTTGCAAGGAGTTTTAAGGAAAGGTAAAAGTGAGTGGCTAGGGAACCCCTAAGTACTGCTGTAGCGAGCGTCGTGTCTTATATATACCGCGTTCGCACATATAATAAAGATCTGAATATAAGCTCCTGGGGTTCCTGGTTACGACTTTCCTGGTTCCTACGAGTTCTTGTTCCTTGGCGTCACGCGCCTCCCGCCCGAGCGACGAGGGCCTGCCCTTCGGCCCAGTTCCCCGCAGTTGAGTACCCATAAGTGACGGTCCGGGGAACCCCCTGACTTGCGAACCACCCCTGATTTTCTCAGCTTTTTTTCAATAATAAAATCTCGTTTTTTTTCAATTTATAATATTAATTTAATCAATTGTTTTGTTAAATATTTATTTTTTAATTGAATTATATTGTAAATTTTAAAATTCACTTTTATTTTAATTGTTAGGGATTTTCCCCGTGACATCTGGTAACGGATACAGAGGAGAAACGAACTGTAGGCCTTTTGAAAAAAATGTACATAACCGCACACGCCGTCGGCCAACTAACACTGTAGTAGCGACCCTTTTTTTTGGCTGGATAAAGGTCTAATGATGGGGGTGCGGTTCCTTTTTTTTTTATTGCATGGAGTGGCAGACGAACCACGGTCCATCTGATGGTAAATGGTAACCGTTGCCCATGGACTCTACTATACCGAGAGTATTGTCAAGCCGCTGCTCACCAATTTATTTCACAGATATGAAATGAAAGCCACCAAGTGAGTACTCCCACTTGGTACCCAGCCCTACCACCAGTCAAAAACAGGTTGGGTACATTTTTCCGGCTTTAACAAAAACGGCCCCACACTACCTTGTTCGTTGATCCAAACGATGTGGGTGCGGTTGGCTGCAATTGTCCAGCCAACAAACTGTAGTAGCAAAACTACAGTGTTCGTTAACTCAAACGACGGGGGATGCAGTTGGCATCCCCCGCAGTTGGTTGCATTTTTCCAGCCAACAAAGAACGACGGGGGTTCGGTTGGGTACATTTTTCCAGCTTTAACATAAACGGCCCCACACTACCTTGTTCGTTGATCCAAACGATGTGGGTGCGGTTGGGTACAGTTTTCCACTAAGGAGGAAATAAAACATTGTTTATCATCATAGTATTAACGTAATAGTCGTAAATAATTATAAAGATTTTATGTCTGCCAGATGTCAAAACATCGAAATTATTTTGTAGAAATAATGAGTAGAAATAAAATGATCATAACTTATTTTTCCTTCCATTTTTTTTACGAAAATTGATGGGATTGCGACGTTTTATAGCATAGTGCCTATGGCCATCCGGCTCTATCATCAGACCCTGAATATCATCTAGGACTATGGTACTATTCAAGATAACTCAAACTAGCCTAAATCGATGGGTTGCGACGTTTAATTATCGAGTACTCATGCCACCTTCCAGCTCCATCATCAGACCTTGGATACTATCTAGAGACAAAGTGCTCGTGAAGCCGAATCAAACAAGTATAAACTCGATGTGGTTGCGTCTTTTCATTACAGAGTTACTGTGGCTACCTTCCAGCTCCGTTACTAGACCCTGGATATCATCTAGAGACAAAGTACTCGTCAAGACGAATCAAACGAGTCTAAGCTCGATAGGGTTGCACCGTTTCATTATAGAGTTCCTACGTCCACCTTCCAGCTCCATCAGTAGATCAGCTCCATATCATCATATATTGCATTGTCACGCGATATACGTATGCATGTAAAAATTCTAACAGCCGGTTTTACCCTCCCTCCAAATTCGAAGTTTCACATCAAAAAAAATTTGGTGTTACCTTAATATTTTCAAGTTTTCTTTATTTGGAATTTGTGATTGAGAAAATTCAATAGGAAATTGATTCTTTTATACCAATGTTTTTAGTGGTTCAGTTATTAATTCGGCCTGTATTCGTCCACTGTTGGGTATAGGCCTCTCCAATCGATTATCGGTTAGTGGATGTGGTTGATACTTCAGGTAATCCGTCTGGCTATGTAAATATGTAAGTTACTCCCGTTCCCCTACGGGTCCCCCTGTTAGGAATAGGGTCGCGTAGGGCCAGCACCAAGAATAGCTCCACCTCGTCTCTTCCTATGGGAGTCGTAAAAGCCGACTAAGGGATTACCGGGCAGCGTTCCCCTGTGTACTAAAAACTTCCACTGCGATCGCCAACTCGCGTGCTAAGCGTGGCGGTTGTGGTAAAACCCCCATTTTGAGGAGGCCTATGTCCAGCAGTGGACGATGAAAGGCTGATGTGTGGATGGGAGATATATTTCGAGCACAGTCACACTGTGCGACTTTAGGCTCTTTATGAGGCCCTCGTCCAGGGATTACGTTAATTATGTCATCACTGGTAACAGACTGGTCAATTATTATTAAATAATAAATTTGAGGACAGTATTTACTAATAGACGAGTTATTGCTATTTAAAATAGTTTCTGCTCGTGCCTTTGTGCGCGTGAACTTCAGAAAATAAATAGGTACGTCACTATGGCACACTCATGATCACTATGCGAAACTGCTATCCACAAGAACTATCAATTTATCCGTGGTAAAAGATAAATTGTTTCACCGTTTGAACATACTTTATATATATTAATAAGCCTTTTTATTTCTTGTATCATTCAACATAATAACTTATAAGCTTAAAAATAATAATATTTTATTATATTTCGAAAAACAGATATTATTTCGTAATTTCCATTTAAACAATATTTTTATGAATAATTACATTAGTGTTTGCTATCATGCATTTATTTTTATTTGCTATCCTGACACTGTAACTAAATTTACTTTCTAGCATTTCTTATTTAATTTTTTTATTGATTCTTATATTATTATAGAAGTAGAACAACATCATTAATTTATTGCTACAAAATTTTATTAATTTAATACTTTAGTACTCTGTTTTATTGATAAAACTAGGTACATATTATTTAAAAAAATAATTAAATTAAAAATATATTTTTTTTTTATTATAGTTTGGCTTATATAAGATATGGTATTAACCCCTTGAGCGTCCCGCGGCATCATAGATGTGAACCTAAGAGACCACTGTCATATATTTCTTGTTTTTTCTCTATCGGCATGGACGTAGTAACGTTATCAATTTACTTAGTCGATTTTCTATGAAACAGACTAAATTTCTACCACAATATTTATACTGTGGACACAAAACTGTTGAGTAAGACAGATTCGTAAGCGCAACGCTACAGCGAATAAAAGCGTTTCGCGCCATTTTGAGTATCATGTTTCAGTTCAGTGGCGTCGTTCGTTGCGTGTGTACATTACATTTGAAGCAAGAGCGGTCAATAAATAGTTATAATCTTTAGACAAATGTTTGTAGAATGTGCCAAAAGTGTTTTATTATGTGTTCAATGTGTATTTTTTAAATGCAAACATAAAAGTTTTTTGACAGTTTGAAGACCTTCCGAGCGGGTTCATACTAAGAATTCTGTAGAATTGTTTATATAATACAATTCTAAATGTACATTTAAACAAAGTTTTATTGCATGTGATATCTAAAAAATCAGTTTAATTTGGACTACTCGACCGTAAGTACTATACACAGCGTTATCTCCAAGATTAGTCAATTGAAAGTAACAAAGCGCCCGCCAAGCGCACAGTGTTTGCTTTGGCAAAAGCCGCCATTTGTTTATATTAGTGTAAAATGTCGTTTTTGTTTAGATAATAGTAATGTGTACGTGAAGTGAAATATTAATGTGATTGACAATGAAGTGTGCTAGCTAATACAATAATTGAAATTATAAAATTTCAATGGAAAAATACAAAACTGTTTCAAATAATTTGGCAGATTGTGAGAAATTATGTAAGTACTAGATTTAAATTGTTTTTTTGTAGTTTAGAAAAAATTTAAGACTTCATAATTCACTTGTATTCGCTAGTATACTTCACAAGGAATCTTGTGATATACGCAACATAGTATATAATTATAAAAATAACGAGATATCGCCGTTTTTATAAATCGATATCCAGAAAAAACAGGTAAATGGGACGCTTAAAGGGCTAATCAAAAACGTAAATGTGACGTAGTATCAGATCATAGTAAAATGCCTAACTTTGATCTTTGATTGATTGATTGATTTGAAGACGAAGTTATTTTGTATCTGCATTTCCTTTAGCTGACATTGAAAATCATTCCAAATTGGTATTTACTTTGTATTTACTTTACTTTTTTTTTTGATAATAATGGCTTAATGGCATTTTGCTATTTACTTAGTGCCCTCTCCGAGCGCGGCCGAGGGGGAACAGTGTTCTCTGTCCTGTACCTGTAGGTAGGTTAAATACGTACGGCTCCAGTTGACCGTAATATTGCGTAAGCGCGGGGTGCTTATAATTCATCCGTTTATTTTGCTTATTACAATGGCTAATTATACCAACCGTGAGTACTATGAAATGGTAAGATGTTACATTTTAAGTGGTGAAAGTTTACGTAGTGCACAAAGACTTTACGAAAATGATAGTTTACCACGTTTACGAAGACAGGGCATTGATGGGCAAGTACCTAATCGGCGAACAATTTTGGCGGCAAACCTAAGATTATTAGACTATGGACAGTTTACTCCGTCACATGCTAGTAATCGAGGAGCGCATGCCCGGATAAGTGCAAGAGTGGAACAAGCTGTGTTCGAGTTTTTTGAGCGAAACCCTCGTGCTAGTATTAGAAAAGCGGCTAGACGATTCGGCGTAAGCCGCCATTACGTTTGGAGCTTACTGAATTCTTCAGGACTTCATCCGTATCACTACCAACGAGTGCAAGTTCTGCATGAGAATGATGGACCTCCTCGGATTCGGTTTTGCGAGTGGTTACAGAATATTGACAAGAGTGAACATTTTGTGGACTGATGAAGCGTTATTTACACGAGTAGGGTTGTACAACAGCCACAATGAACATTACTGGGCAGCTACTAACCCCCATGTTATCAAAGACAGCTATCATCAAGTGCGGTTTAGCGTTAATGTATGGGCAGGCATTATCGGTGATGTAATCGTGGGCCCATACTTTATCGAGGAACGTTTAACAGGTGTTCATTATTTAGAAATGTTACGCGGTGTTATTGATAACTTTATGGACCATGTGAGGTACATGCACTTCTAAATAATTTGAATTACCAGCACGATGGCGCTCCGCCCCACTACGCAAGTGCAGTGCATGATTTTCTAAACAGACAATATGGTGATAGGTGGATTGGACGTGGAGGCCCTGTCCCTTGGCCACCAAGATCTTCAGATCTTACGCTCTTGGACTTTTATTTTTGGGATGAAATTAAACGGCGTGTTTATGTCGAGGAGGCCACTAGTTATCATGACTTACGAAATAAAATATTAAGTACGTTTAGTGAAGTAAAAGGTGATATTCGGACGCTTACTTTATTAAAAAACAATTTAAGAAAACGTGCACAATTGTGTATTGAGAGAAATGGACTCCATTTTGAACAATTATTAAAATATCAATGAATAATAATAGTACATTTAAAAAATACGAATACCTTGGACTAGGTAAGTAAAATCATTGTAAATAGCTGATTCTACTTTTTTAAATACGCCCTAACAGAACAAAATGTAATTTAGCATACCCACGTCCAGTAGGTAGTAACCTAGTCGTAAAGTATGTAATGTTTTTTTAATTATTTAATGTTAGTTGTCATTATGAGTGTTATGACGGTCCTAAGCCCGCTTAAATACGAAGGAAAAATTGGAGTCAATGTAGGCATCTAGCAATGTATCAAAACGGCAACGTAGCATCGGGGCGCGTGAAGTATGTACATTGTGTTACAATGTTATATCTTTGCGTGTAGGTAATAAAATATTTTGAAATTTGTGCGAGTTCGCTTTCATTCATAAACATGAAAGGAAACCATAATTACGCTACTTTTTGGGATATTTTAATGTATGGAAGCTAGCTGGAAATGTAATTTGGTGTATAAACAAAATGTCATAGATTCGTACGCGCGCACCTAACGCGGTAAAAATTCCCCTCATTATTATCAGTTTGAGTAGTATCTATGTAATTTATTCGACTTCTCAATATTGTTTTCCTACCATTAAAGTAATGTAACATAGTTCTAGTGTTCCGCTAATCCAGGCGGAGAGACGACACACGGTGAGTTTGTTTAGTGGGTTAGGGCCCCACACTACCCTTTTCGTTGCCCCGATCGAATATTATTTTGCTAGTTTTTGGATTATATATCAGGTTCCCCATATAGTAGAGGGATAAAACGTTTACCAATTTTCAGGGGGGTTAGGCAGAATCTCATATCTCACATGTCGATCGTATCGTGATCACTGTGATTGGTTGAGAGATCACCGTGATTGGCCAACGGATTATTGCGACATCACGCGTCGGTTTCTCAACCAATCACAGTGATCACGATACGATCGACATGTGAGATATGAGATTCTGCCTAACCTCCTTGGTCTATTCAAGTTTCATCAAAATGCGGTCAGTAGTTTTTGCGTGAAGCCCGGACAACCAAAAAGATGAAAATTCTAAAAAGTAACTTGTGTTCTGAGACGCTCGTATAGCAACATTCATTTTTCTCAACAGCTGTACAGCTTTTTAATAGTATAGTATACTCGTAGATTTTGAAGAAAGAATTTGGTGGGCCGAATTCAATCTGTCAATCTAATAGGATAAGATAGATTTCTATGCCCATCATCATCATCATCAATGTCAATCAAAATCAAGACCATGGTGATGACAATGATTTCTGTGCCCGTTTGCGCGTGATTGCCAAGAGGTTGCCATCAAATGAGAATTAATAGGATGAGATATCTGACTGCAACATTTCTGTGCCCATTTGTTTGTATATTTTTATAGACAATTTTAATTATTAACGAAGTGATTACATTTGGTTGTCAAGAGGTTGCCGCCAAATGAAAAATGGCAACCCAAACTTTAAGTCTCTTTTTGTAATATATTTTAGTAAATTAAAGAAGCATGTAAACGAAATTGTTTGGAAAAAATAATTAGTAAAATTTCTAAAAGTACTTGCTGTCCTATTTTGATTGGCTACTCAGCAAAATTGTATTGGTCTATTATAGTGGTTTATATAATTTAAATATTAATTACATACATAAACAAGAACAACCATCACCGTGTCTACGGCGATACATCTATACGATTTAAAAAATAGATATATCTGTATAGCGATAGATAGAGCATACATTTGTATTAAAAAATGTACCTAGTGGTAGAGCCATTTTTTATTTTTATTTTAGGTGGGCAAAAATGTCCTACCGCACACCCCGCTGCCCGGGGAGACAACGGGGTAGTGTGGGGCTCTCACCCACTAAAAACCCACCGTGCGCCTTCACCTTCGCCCTTGCTACGGCGGATCACGGGTACCGCGTCGTTTTGACCGCGATCCGCAGGCGGTAGCCCCTTCGGGCACCCTCTCTTGTGCGACGCCCCGCGCACTTGGGCGTCACACTTCCGCGGACGGCAGGGTACTCCCCGACGCCACCGTCCGCAGCCTCGGCTAGGGCGGCATCAGGCGCAAGTAAGCGCGCGCACGCCGCCCCGCGCGCCGGCGGCGAATCGGGTCCGCGAAGGAGGATTCCCGGCCCTCTCCGCCGCCTCCTTCCGCGAGATGACATCCTCGCAGAAGGCGGCGACCGCGGTCCAGGCCCTGTCACTGCCAACCATCGCTCGCGCAACGGCCGGCAGCGACAGGTCCACGCCTATGACTGCAACGAGTTCCCGGCGCTGCACATCCCAGGCCGGGCACGACTCGAGCGTGTGCTGCGCCGAGTCCTCGTCGCAGCCGCTGTGGTGACAGCCTGGGGTCGTCTCCCTCCTAGCGATCATGTGCAGGTATTTGCCGAAGCAACCGTGCCCCGACAAAACCTGCACCAACCGGAAGGTGAGGACCCCGTGCTGCCCATTCGTCCAAGAACGGCTGGAGCGCCTCCACGGTCCAGAGACCGGCCCGGGGCGTCTCCAGCCGAGACTTCCACTTTAGGACGGTGGCGCGGCGGGCATCTTCCCGCCACGATGACATTACGCTCGGCGAGGGGCGGCTGCCCCCCGCCCGCGCCGTCGACGCCCGCCGATAGACGTCGGCGAGCACCTCCGCCTCCAGATCCCACGGGGGGGTTCCGGCCAACGCGCAGGCTGCATCGGTCGAGACCGTGCGGTACCCGCGTATTGCCCTGACCGCTACGACCCTCTGTGGACGCCACAGAAGGGCCCTATTGCGAGCGGCCAGGGACTCCGCCCACACGGGCGCGCCGTACAGTGCCATCGACCGTACTACCCCCGCGTAGAGTCGTTGACACGCAAGACTCGGTCACACGCAAGACTCGGTCAACCTAGTGGTAGAGCCTTGCATATCCTAGTGTGAATGGGCTGGTTCTATCGGGGAAGTACCATCCTCTCACAGAAGATCAGCGTGAAGCAACGGTGGGTCCTATGTGTTTCATACGGTGAGGGAGAGTGCCGGAGGTCGATACCCCCTCCCTATCCTTATCATTCTTCCAATCCTTTCCTTATCATCCCTCCTATCCCTGTCCATGAAGATGGCGACGCGTAAGTGATGCAGCTGGTGTTGCTAGTGGCTACGGTAACCTTTACCATCGGTCGTATGCTTGTTTGCCACCCACATAGTATAAAAAACGTTATCAGGCTTATGTCACTCCCATTTATTTTCGTTCAATTGTCAATAATATAAATACCCCTTGAGAACTTCCACTTCATCATCATCATCTCCCTAGCCTTATCCCAATCTTTTTTGTTGGGATTGGCTTTCGATCTGTTCGGTTTTAGCTGATCCACCAGTATTTACATGTAGTGACTTCATATCTGATCTCCACGATCCAACTAAGGCGACAACTGTCGAAACAAGACCGGAGTCAGATATTTTTTATCTGGGGGGTTAGGCAGAATCTTATATCTCACATTTTGATCGTATTGTGATCACTGTGATTGGTTGAGAGATCACCGTGATTGGCCAACGAATTATTGCGACATCACGCGGTTTCTCAACCAATCACAGTGATCACGATACGATCGACATGTGAGATATGAGATTCTGCCTAACCCCCCTGGACCGACAAACTGTAATGACTGCCATGATGTTATTTGATAGCCGGGATCAATACTTACCGCGCCTTCCTGAAGCACGGTGTCGGTCAAAACTTCCACTTCATTAATTTATTCATATATTTAATTTTAATTTATCTAAAATATTGTTTGTTTTGAACTTTTTGATTTGTGTAATATAAAAATTGTTTGTTCCTCAAACCAGCATTAGCGGACGCAGCATTACACCAGCACGGCGAAGAAATAACGTACGCGCTGCTAGAGGCGAGCGTGCTGCACCTGCACCCGTACATGCTGGCCGAGGTGGCCGAGGTGCTGCTGGAGCTGCTGGAGTGGCAGCGCGCCGCCGGCGTCGAGTGGCTCGAGCGCTCCGTGCGCCGCCTGCCCGCCGACCGGCCCGCCGCCGCCACCAGCCACCAGTGTGCGCAGTTCCACCAGTACGCCGCCAGGTGAGCGTACCGTCACACACACACACACATCACAGTCACGACTGCGCCTGCCCGCCGCCGCCACCAGCCACCAGTGTGCGCAGTTCCACCAGTACGCCGCCAGGTGAGCGTACCGTCACACACACACACACATCACAGTCACGACTGCGCCTGCCCGCCGACCGGCCCGCCGCCGCCACCAGCCACCAGTGTGCGCAGTTCCACCAGTACGCCGCCAGGTGAGCGTACCGTCACACACACACACACATCACAGTCACGACTGCGCCTGCCCGCCGACCGGCCCGCCGCCGCCACCAGCCACCAGTGTGCGCAGTTCCACCAGTACGCCGCCAGGTGAGCGTACCGTCACACACACACACACATCACAGTCACGACTGCGCCTGCCCGCCGCCGCCACCAGCCACCAGTGTGCGCAGTTCCACCAGTACGCCGCCAGGTGAGCGTACCGTCACACACACACACACATCACAGTCACGACTGCGCCTGCCCGCCGACCGGCCCGCCGCCGCCACCAGCCACCAGTGTGCGCAGTTCCACCAGTACGCCGCCAGGTGAGCGTACCGTCACACACACACACACATCACAGTCACGACTGCGCCTGCCCGCCGACCGGCCCGCCGCCGCCACCAGCCACCAGTGTGCGCAGTTCCACCAGTACGCCGCCAGGTGAGCGTACCGTCACACACACACACACATCACAGTCACGACTGCGCCTGCCCGCCGCCGCCACCAGCCACCAGTGTGCGCAGTTCCACCAGTACGCCGCCAGGTGAGCGTACCGTCACACACACACACACATCACAGTCACGACTGCGCCTGCCCGCCGACCGGCCCGCCGCCGCCACCAGCCACCAGTGTGCGCAGTTCCACCAGTACGCCGCCAGGTGAGCGTACCGTCACACACACACACACATCACAGTCACGACTGCGCCTGCCCGCCGACCGGCCCGCCGCCGCCACCAGCCACCAGTGTGCGCAGTTCCACCAGTACGCCGCCAGGTGAGCGTACCGTCACACACACACACACATCACAGTCACGACTGCGCCTGCCCGCCGACCGGCCCGCCGCCGCCACCAGCCACCAGTGTGCGCAGTTCCACCAGTACGCCGCCAGGTGAGCGTACCGTCACACACACACACACATCACAGTCACGACTGCGCCTGCCCGCCGACCGGCCCGCCGCCGCCACCAGCCACCAGTGTGCGCAGTTCCACCAGTACGCCGCCAGGTGAGCGTACCGTCACACACACACACACATCACAGTCACGACTGCGCCTGCCCGCCGACCGGCCCGCCGCCGCCACCAGCCACCAGTGTGCGCAGTTCCACCAGTACGCCGCCAGGTGAGCGTACCGTCACACACACACACACATCACAGTCACGACTGCGCCTGCCCGCCGACCGGCCCGCCGCCGCCACCAGCCACCAGTGTGCGCAGTTCCACCAGTACGCCGCCAGGTGAGCGTACCGTCACACACACACACACATCACAGTCACGACTGCGCCTGCCCGCCGACCGGCCCGCCGCCGCCACCAGCCACCAGTGTGCGCAGTTCCACCAGTACGCCGCCAGGTGAGCGTACCGTCACACACACACACACATCACAGTCACGACTGCGCCTGCCCGCCGACCGGCCCGCCGCCGCCACCAGCCACCAGTGTGCGCAGTTCCACCAGTACGCCGTCAGGTGAGCGTACCGTCACACACACACACACATCACAGTCACGACTGCGCCTGCCCGCCGACCGGCCCGCCGCCGCCACCAGCCACCAGTGTGCGCAGTTCCACCAGTACGCCGCCAGGTGAGCGTACCGTCACACACACACACACATCACAGTCACGACTGCGCCTGCCCGCCGACCGGCCCGCCGCCGCCACCAGCCACCAGTGTGCGCAGTTCCACCAGTACGCCGCCAGGTGAGCGTACCGTCACACACACACACACATCACAGTCACGACTGCGCCTGCCCGCCGACCGGCCCGCCGCCGCCACCAGCCACCAGTGTGCGCAGTTCCACCAGTACGCCGCCAGGTGAGCGTACCGTCACACACACACACACATCACAGTCACGACTGCGCCTGCCCGCCGACCGGCCCGCCGCCGCCACCAGCCACCAGTGTGCGCAGTTCCACCAGTACGCCGCCAGGTGAGCGTACCGTCACACACACACACACATCACAGTCACGACTGCGCCTGCCCGCCGACCGGCCCGCCGCCGCCACCAGCCACCAGTGTGCGCAGTTCCACCAGTACGCCGCCAGGTGAGCGTACCGTCACACACACACACACATCACAGTCACGACTGCGCCTGCCCGCCGACCGGCCCGCCGCCGCCACCAGCCACCAGTGTGCGCAGTTCCACCAGTACGCCGCCAGGTGAGCGTACCGTCACACACACACACACATCACAGTCACGACTGCGCCTGCCCGCCGACCGGCCCGCCGCCGCCACCAGCCACCAGTGTGCGCAGTTCCACCAGTACGCCGCCAGGTGAGCGTACCGTCACACACACACACACATCACAGTCACGACTGCGCCTGCCCGCCGACCGGCCCGCCGCCGCCACCAGCCACCAGTGTGCGCAGTTCCACCAGTACGCCGCCAGGTGAGCGTACCGTCACACACACACACACATCACAGTCACGACTGCGCCTGCCCGCCGACCGGCCCGCCGCCGCCACCAGCCACCAGTGTGCGCAGTTCCACCAGTACGCCGCCAGGTGAGCGTACCGTCACACACACACACACATCACAGTCACGACTGCGCCTGCCCGCCGACCGGCCCGCCGCCGCCACCAGCCACCAGTGTGCGCAGTTCCACCAGTACGCCGCCAGGTGAGCGTACCGTCACACACACACACACATCACAGTCACGACTGCGCCTGCCCGCCGACCGGCCCGCCGCCGCCACCAGCCACCAGTGTGCGCAGTTCCACCAGTACGCCGCCAGGTGAGCGTACCGTCACACACACACACACATCACAGTCACGACTGCGCCTGCCCGCCGACCGGCCCGCCGCCGCCACCAGCCACCAGTGTGCGCAGTTCCACCAGTACGCCGCCAGGTGAGCGTACCGTCACACACACACACACATCACAGTCACGACTGCGCCTCCCCGCCGACCGGCCCGCCGCCGCCACCAGCCACCAGTGTGCGCAGTTCCACCAGTACGCCGCCAGGTGAGCGTACCGTCACACACACACACACATCACAGTCACGACTGCGCCTGCCCGCCGACCGGCCCGCCGCCGCCACCAGCCACCAGTGTGCGCAGTTCCACCAGTACGCCGCCAGGTGAGCGTACCGTCACACACACACACACATCACAGTCACGACTGCGCCTGCCCGCCGACCGGCCCGCCGCCGCCACCAGCCACCAGTGTGCGCAGTTCCACCAGTACGCCGCCAGGTGAGCGTACCGTCACACACACACACACATCACAGTCACGACTGCGCCTGCCCGCCGACCGGCCCGCCGCCGCCACCAGCCACCAGTGTGCGCAGTTCCACCAGTACGCCGCCAGGTGAGCGTACCGTCACACACACACACACACATCACAGTCACGACTGCGCCTGCCCGCCGACCGGCCCGCCGCCGCCACCAGCCACCAGTGTGCGCAGTTCCACCAGTACGCCGCCAGGTGAGCGTACCGTCACACACAAACACACATCACAGTCACGACTGCGCCTGCCCGCCGACCGGCCCGCCGCCGCCACCAGCCACCAGTGTGCGCAGTTCCACCAGTACGCCGCCAGGTGAGCGTACCGTCACACACACACACACATCACAGTCACGACTGCGCCTGCCCGCCGACCGGCCCGCCGCCGCCACCAGCCACCAGTGTGCGCAGTTCCACCAGTACGCCGCCAGGTGAGCGTACCGTCACACACACACACACATCACAGTCACGACTGCGCCTGCCCGCCGACCGGCCCGCCGCCGCCACCAGCCACCAGTGTGCGCAGTTCCACCAGTACGCCGCCAGGTGAGCGTACCGTCACACACACACACACATCACAGTCACGACTGCGCCTGCCCGCCGACCGGCCCGCCGCCGCCACCAGCCACCAGTGTGCGCAGTTCCACCAGTACGCCGCCAGGTGAGTGTACCGTCACACACACACACACATCACAGTCACGACTGCGCCTGCCCGCCGACCGGCCCGCCGCCGCCACCAGCCACCAGTGTGCGCAGTTCCACCAGTACGCCGCCAGGTGAGCGTACCGTCACACACACACACACATCACAGTCACGACTGCGCCTGCCCGCCGACCGGCCCGCCGCCGCCACCAGCCACCAGTGTGCGCAGTTCCACCAGTACGCCGCCAGGTGAGCGTACCGTCACACACACACACACATCACAGTCACGACTGCGCCTGCCCGCCGACCGGCCCGCCGCCGCCACCAGCCACCAGTGTGCGCAGTTCCACCAGTACGCCGCCAGGTGAGCGTACCGTCACACACACACACACATCACAGTCACGACTGCGCCTGCCCGCCGACCGGCCCGCCGCCGCCACCAGCCACCAGTGTGCGCAGTTCCACCAGTACGCCGCCAGGTGAGCGTACCGTCACACACACACACACATCACAGTCACGACTGCGCCTGCCCGCCGACCGGCCCGCCGCCGCCACCAGCCACCAGTGTGCGCAGTTCCACCAGTACGCCGCCAGGTGAGCGTACCGTCACACACACACACACATCACAGTCACGACTGCGCCTGCCCGCCGACCGGCCCGCCGCCGCCACCAGCCACCAGTGTGCGCAGTTCCACCAGTACGCCGCCAGGTGAGCGTACCGTCACACACACACACACACATCACAGTCACGACTGCGCCTGCCCGCCGACCGGCCCGCCGCCGCCACCAGCCACCAGTGTGCGCAGTTCCACCAGTACGCCGCCAGGTGAGCGTACCGTCACACACACACACACGCACATCACAGTCACGATTGCGCCTGCCCGCCGACCGGCCCGCCGCCGCCACCAGCCACCAGTGTGCGCAGTTCCACCAGTACGCCGCCAGGTGAGCGTACCGTCACACACACACACACATCACAGTCACGACTGCGCCTGCCCGCCGACCGTCCCGCCGCCGCCACCAGCCACCAGTGTGCGCAGTTCCACCAGTGCGCCGCCAGGTGAGCGTACCGTCACACACACACATCACAGTCACGACTGCGCCTGCCCGCCGACCGGCCCGCCGCCGCCACCAGCCACCAGTGTGCGCAGTTCCACCAGTACGCCGCCAGGTGAGCGTACCGTCACACACACACACATCACAGTCACGACTGCGCCTGCCCGCCGACCGGCCCGCCGCCGCCACCAGCCACCAGTGTGCGCAGTTCCACCAGTACGCCGCCAGGTGAGCGTACCGTAACACACACACACACATCACAGTCACGACTGCGCCTGCCCGCCGACCGTCCCGCCGCCGCCACCAGCCACCAGTGTGCGCAGTTCCACCAGTGCGCCGCCAGGTGAGCGTACCGTCACACACACACATCACAGTCACGACTGCGCCTGCCCGCCGACCGGCCCGCCGCCGCCACCAGCCACCAGTGTGCGCAGTTCCACCAGTACGCCGCCAGGTGAGCGTACCGTCACACACACACACACATCACAGTCACGACTGCGCCTGCCCGCCGACCGGCCCGCCGCCGCCACCAGCCACCAGTGTGCGCAGTTCCACCAGTACGCCGCCAGGTGAGCGTACCGTCACAAACACACACACATCACAGTCACGACTGCGCCTGCCCGCCGACCGGCCCGCCGCCGCCACCAGCCACCAGTGTGCGCAGTTCCACCAGTACGCCGCCAGGTGAGCGTACCGTCACACACACACACACACATCACAGTCACGACTGCGCCTGCCAGCCGACCGGCCCGCCGCCGCCACCAGCCACCAGTGTGCGCAGTTCCACCAGTACGCCGCCAGGTGAGCGTACCGTCACACACACACACACATCACAGTCACGACTGCGCCTGCCCGCCGACCGGCCCGCCACCAGCCACCAGTGTGCGCAGTTCCACCAGTACGCCGCCAGGTGAGCGTACCGTCACACACACACACACACACATCACAGTCACGACTGCGCCTGCCCGCCGACCGGCCCGCCGCCGCCACCAGCCACCAGTGTGCGCAGTTCCACCAGTACGCCGCCAGGTGAGCGTACCGTCACACACACACACACACACATCACAGTCACGACTGCGCCTGCCCGCCGACCGGCCCGCCGCCGCCACCAGCCACCAGTGTGCGCAGTTCCACCAGTACGCCGCCAGGTGAGCGTACCGTCACACACACACACACATCACAGTCACGACTGCGCCTGCCCGCCGACCGGCCCGCCGCCGCCACCAGCCACCAGTGTGCGCAGTTCCACCAGTACGCCGCCAGGTGAGCGTACCGTCACACACACACACACATCACAGTCACGACTGCGCCTGCCCGCCGCCGCCACCAGCCACCAGTGTGCGCAGTTCCACCAGTACGCCGCCAGGTGAGCGTACCGTCACACACACACACACATCACAGTCACGACTGCGCCTGCCCGCCGACCGGCCCGCCGCCGCCACCAGCCACCAGTGTGCGCAGTTCCACCAGTACGCCGCCAGGTGAGCGTACCGTCACACACACACACACATCACAGTCACGTCTGCGCCTGCCCGCCGACCGGCCCGCCGCCGCCACCAGCCACCAGTGTGCGCAGTTCCACCAGTACGCCGCCAGGTGAGCGTACCGTCACACACACACACACATCACAGTCACGACTGCGCCTGCCCGCCGACAGGCCCGCCGCCGCCACCAGCCACCAGTGTGCGCAGTTCCACCAGTACGCCGCCAGGTGAGCGTACCGTCACACACACACACACACATCACAGTCACGACTGCGCCTGCCAGCCGACCGGCCCGCCGCCGCCACCAGCCACCAGTGTGCGCAGTTCCACCAGTACGCCGCCAGGTGAGCGTACCGTCACACACACACACACATCACAGTCACGACTGCGCCTGCCCGCCGACCGGCCCGCCGCCGCCACCAGCCACCAGTGTGCGCAGTTCAACCAGTACGCCACCAGGTGAGCGTACCGTCACCGGCACACACACTGTGTGTGTGTCATCATCAACCTTTCAACGTCTACTGCTGGGCATAGGTCTCCCCAAGAGATGCCACAACGAAGTGGTCTTGTGCTGGCTGCATCAAATAATGTTAACATATCTTATTAAATTTAATACCAAACGAAAATTATTTTTAGTCTACTTGATGATACAAGCATATCTTTGTAAAAGAGCTGTATTATAAAACATAATTAAGCAACCATATTTTGGTTGGCAACCGAGCAGACATTTATTTCCCGCCAGGCATTTTGATTAAAAAAAAAACAGATTAGATGTACGTAGAAAGCGGGCAGTCGGATCTTCGGTAATTATAATTTAATATTGTTTGTGTCATTACAATCATTATGATATACTACTACCCCCTTGTATACCCCTTGTATCCCTATTACCATACACGTAGGCTAAAGCCCATTCCCTAAGGGGTAGACAGAGACCACGAATTGCCACGTGTCATATAACGTCGATGATTGTAACTAAAAATCTCCATTGCGTTCGGTATACATAGCAGTACAATATACATTTTCTTCATTACAGAGCAGAGAAAAACAAGGAAATGACACGACTACTACGGGACTTTGCAAAATTGTACCGATAGACCCCTACGGAGTGGACAAGACGATCACCACTATCTTCAATCAATGGGTGCCACCACTGACATAGAGACAATTAATCTATTACACCATGGTGATTAACAATAATATAGATTCTAGTTGTCCTTTTCTAGGGTAGCTGTTTACGATATGTGCGAGTGTAATAGGGAATTACATTATATATTATATCAAGGTTTTCGAAGCCACGCTCCGCAAATATGAAGACTAAGCGAGATTTCCGATTAATATTAACATCTTAGTGATTGTAATAGGGTATTACTTGTCAACGATCAAAGACATTTCTTTTTTTTATTTAAGCAATCGTTATACGTAACGTTATGTAGAAAACCGTAAAACATCGCAATGTGTGGCGACGGGATTGAGTTAAAAAAGAATGTATGCAATTATACTTCAATAGAAATAAATATGGGCTAACAAATATGTTAACAATTAATTAGATGCTAAAATTAAATATTTACAGAAAATCTGTTCCCCACAAATATTTTGTCACATTCGGCAGTAATAAATCCATAGACAACATATCGATCTTTTACGGTTTATCGATTTATATTTCGTGGCTACATAGACAGATCTGAATGTAAAAAACAGATATTTCATAAATCGGTTATTGATCAAGTAATAAAAATTCATGTTAATAAGAAGTTTATCGAGGGATGGCTCTTTAAAAAAAACAGGTAATATTTTTTAGGATTTCGTATAAATTTCGGCAAATATTTGTACCAAAATCGAGAACTTTCCGTTATTGGACTGTTTTAAAGGCAAAGTATCACAATGGCGACATTTTTATTTGTAAGTTTGCCCTTCGAGCAAAACATAATTATTATACATTATGTATATTGTATTATTTTACACAAGTCCAAATGCGTTGTATTTCCTTAAAGTTATGTGTTAATACTAATATGTGATACATATATGATTTTTTTATAAAATCAAAAGGGATCTAGCAATTATTAAAAAAGTTAAACAATTAATCAGATAATAAAATCATGCCATATCAGCTCCGCCCGCAGCTCCACTCGGCCAATGAGCAATAGTGCGACTTCTACAAATGTATGATTACATTGTCTGTCTGTTGATGATATTGTAGAATGCAATGGGCCCCGGCTATGAAATAACAACCTGGCAGTCGTTTAGTCGGGTCATTCTGTGTAATATACAGTCGTTCTATGTAAATACTGGTGATTTGCTAAAACCAAATAGATTGGGAGCCAACAAAATTTGGAATAAGGCTAGGAGTTGGAGAATCAAAGATTTAGACATATAAAATAGCGAAGTATTCATCGTTCTACCCGGTAGGTATTGTTATTCGCCCATAATTGAAATGTTAATTGCAAGAAGTAACACTAGGATAGTTCTGCCAAGTCGAGACTGGTATTACTATGGTCCAGACAGCACTTTTTCGTTATGTAGATATTTGACCAGGTATGTGGCTTAAAACTTATAAGCATTATTACATTCAATACCAAATGGTAATAAAATACTAATATAGTGTTGTGTACTAATATAATATAGTATTTTAGTTTCATAAATGTTTGTGTGTTTAATGATATGAAGAGTATAAAAAATGTTAAGATTTTTTTTTTATTAATTGATTTGAATAATTTCCTATAAATATATTATGTAACTATAAAATGGACTACTGAGTTAGTAATAGACAAAGGGCTTCTTAGATCCCTAGATAGGTCGTGATTTTGCAGAGCACGTGCAGGATTTTTCAAAATGATGTGCATAATTTATTAAAAACTATCATTTTATCACAAACCTTATGCCTGATAGGTTTCTCGATGGCTTGAGGTCTGCCAACCTGGTCATTGGATCGGTATGATATCTAATTCTAAGAAACCTGTGCCCAAAAGTGAGACAATACGTTGTCAATAAAAAAAAAATACTTTAAGAAAATATAGCGTAGTGAACTCGTTGTCATGATCAAATGTACGATTTGCAAGGTAAGTAATACATTGAACTGACGGAAAAACATTTTGTTATATACTCACCACATGTTTCAAATGTGATAACTATGCATTGAATTGTAAATATTTATTATAAATGTTTACTTTTACTAATGTTATTTTATTTTAATTTCACGGATGGACTAAAAATACATTAGAACAAATTTTATGGGGAATAAAACTACGGGCTACTCGCCTTCTTTTGGACCATACGCTCTATTATTAGCTGTAACATGTACTTAGGAGTTTTAAAATAACCTATTCCCCATAGGTAGTGGCTCTGATATGGTTACCACCGTTAATAGCCTGTGCAAATAGCTAATAGCATAATAAAAACTGACAAAGGACCATAGCCTAGGTCGACAGAGCGTAAGGTACGTATAGCGTATATTACGTCCCTCAAAACACAAAGTGCGAAAATGTGAAATTGAAAACACTCCTGGAAAACCGTCCGTACTCACCAGATTGTGTAACTAAACTATAAAGATTTCTAAAAAAAAATTAGCTTGAAGAATGACACATCATTTTCTTGCTTTAGTTTATAGAGCGGTCTGAAAGAAATAATTAGAAACTGTTTTTAAGAAACATTAGTCCGTGTGGTGACGGACTAAGAATACAAGTGTGACCCATCCTTTCACGCGGGTGTCGTACAAGGCGACTAAGGGAAATAATCAATTATCACTTCATTATTGGTGGTAGGGCCGAACGAGGTGGTACCACCGTCTCCTGTGTGACCGGTCATGAAGCACGTCAGTGTACTTTGGCTGAACAAGAAGATAGCCGTTTATTCTTTCATATCTTAGGAATTAAATGGTGCACAGCAGCTTGACAATACTTTCGCTATAATTGAGTCCACGAGCGACGGTTACCACTTACCATCAGGTGGGCCGTGACTCGTCTGCCATCATTAGAACTAAAAAATTTGGCTGAATTACTCCCAAAGCAAAAGACTTACCTACTGTATTGTTTCCTAGACTATTGCCTTTTATTTATTTATTAATAATAAACTCTACAGCTTATTTACAAGAGATACATGGAAGTATTATAATAATATTAAAATCTTAAGCCAATTACAGAGTTCCGCGACATTTGTATAAGTATTGATCTAGAAGATGCAATGTTACAAATTACAACTTAAAACTATAAGAATACTATTGATAATAAGCATCATAACTTGATGACGTAAAGAAAAAGTACCTTACTTACTAATTTATTAATCTTCATCTATTAATTTACTAGTGAGTGCATTCACGATTTGTTTTTTATATGATTCCCTAGATAATTGAAATATATCTATATTTTCAGTTTTCTGTATAAATGCGAGGTAGTCGTGTCATGATATCATGAATTCCATAATTGGTGCGGTGATGGGGTATACTAAATAAATGGGTATGTCTAGTTCGGTATTTTGGAGTACTGAAATGTATACTCGATAAAAGATCACTACCATCTAGGCCACCTCGTAATATATCAAAGAGTAAAAGCATATCTAACTTACGTCTGTCATCGAGAGGAAGTAGGTGATAGTGTCTACAATCTACTGAATACGAACTATGACGTTTTTTGGCTTTATAGTTTAGATACTTTGTAAACTTTCTAGTCTCGTAATATATATATTGTATTGAGGTGACCAAATTGGGCTACAGTACTCCAAAACGCTACGGACATAGGCATAATAAACAATTTTGAGACTATGACAATTTCTAAATGGTTTGCAAATACGCATCACAAAACCAAGGTTACGAGAGGCTTTATTTATGACAGTATCTATGTGTTGAGAGAGCAGTAATTTTGTGTCTAGCGTAACACCGAGATCTCCGACTACATCAACTCTTTCAATTAGATTTGGCCTCATAAGCTCATGCACACAGCTCTGGCAAGTAGTAATTACCGCTCATGGCTTATTACCACACATGGGCAAAATAATTATTTTAACTGGTATTGGTAAATATGTACAACATTTTGACACCAATATTTTCATGAGAAATAATTACATAACGGGGAAAGAAAACATGCTCTTTTAGGAAATAAAAAATATATTTATAAATATTATCTTATTATATTTTTTACATGAATCATAATAATTAATATTAGGTATATACAATTATTTATCTACTTCTTTTTAGCGTTTTTAGGACTTGACAGGGTAACGAAACTGACCCTCCGCGGCGCCTTGGGGCTCGGCGCGGACTTCACACCGACAGGCTCCTTCATATCGGTCACTTTAGCTTGCCTCAAGAACATACTGCTATCTAATGTGCTTTGAGTACTTTTGGGAGTGCTCAATTTGCTTGAGTCGAAATTCTGAGTGCTTTTTGGTGTACTTGGTTTATCTTTTTCTGACTTCTGATCATTTTTCGGAGTACTTGGCTTGTTTTTATCTGGATTCTTAGCACTTTTTGGAGTACTTGGTGCTGCGTCACTTTTTTGAGAAGTTGGTTCTGCTATAGATTCTTCTGCATTATTTTTCGGAGTTTCCGGCTCTTTCTGCATTATAACTTTCTGTGTGTCAGGGGATTCGCTAGCCGACTTTGCTCCTTCCGTCTCTTCATAGACTAACTTCATCTCTTGACTATCATCTATAACCACAATTTCAGAATCTGTACTCGTCTCTTTAGGTTTAATAATGTCGTTATTGCTGTTATCAGACCACGAAGGCATCGCTACTTCTTCTAACACATCAATTTTGACGGGTGTCTTTGGTTGAGCTTCTGATTTTCTTTTCTTAGGTGATCTTTCCCCTGGTGCTTTGAATTTGATGAACGAATCTAATCTGTTAATTGATTTCTCTTTAGGTTCTTTCGTGGCGACTTTGTCTTTTTGCTCTGGTTTAGGATCATCTGATGTTTTATCTTCTTTAACTGGTTCAGTTTCTTCAACTTCCATGGGCTCTGTGGGAACAGATTTATTATAATTAGTGGTTATCTTGTACAAATGCTATAACGAGTTCGTGTATTGTAAAATCTTTGTATCATAACTTTACTAACATTTAATAGAGTAAGATCCCAGAGCCACCCGACGTCACGTATTTTCTGACAAACGAAATGTGGCCGATTGCGTAGTGTTAGTATGTACTAAGAACGCATGTCTACCTGCTAGCTTGGTCAGACGGCCAATTTTCAGGTATCAGGTAATCAAGGTACATGAAAACATTACGTACCTCACGTAAATTCTCAAAGCTGATTTTTACGTATATTTTAGGCAATATCATTAAAAATAAGTCGCCAATACTCCCAGACACTTTCCGTCGGCCGAATTGCTTTGCAGACGCTTTAAAGCTCCCAAAATAATTACGTAACTTCACGTAAATTCTGATGCTCCATTTTTATATATGTCCACCAGACAACTATTTTAAAACCTCTTACAAAAAGACAGACCGATCCAAGGGGCCAATCATCCCCTAAATTCAATTTTAATACCTCTGTGGGTGAGGGCGCGAGGGCATTATCCACGCGCATAAGACTGAGTGAGACATGTATTAGGATATATTGACTTCTCTGTCTCTCTATCTCTCTCTTACAGTTGACTCAGTATCTGGCAGCACTGCTCACAAGAAAAGTATTTAGTGTTCTACTGTGTCTAGGGACACGGTATCGAATAGAAAGTATCGATACTGTACTGATCAGTAGTATCGAAAAAAAGTATCGTACTCGTATTGGTATCGTAACAAAAGTATCGATACTTCAGAGTATCGAGTACTTTTCTTTGTTAAGGCGTGAAAAATGTACCTAACCGCACACTCCATCGTTCGGGGTAAGGAACAGGGTAGGGATGAAACAATATAATTCTTTCTTCGATACTAGTTCTCGAAAGTAATATTGATAAAGTATACTATACTAAAGTATCGATACTTCTGAGTGCTCATTTAACTTTAAAATCAGCCTACTAGCTACTAGCCACTACTAGCCACTGCAAAGAAAACGTACCCACTCAACATATAACTCGAAAGAAAATAAACCATTACCGGGAATTCCTCTAAAAACCTACTAGAAAGTTTGGTTCGCGAGCGATTTCGCAATTATATGTAATGATTTTTTGCGATTTCGTATAATTATACATAATTATATATAATAATTCTTTCGGTTTCGTAGAATTATATATAACTATACATAAATATATATAATGATTCTTTCGATTTCGTATAATTGTACATCTATACTATTATAAAACTGTAACATAGCTATCTCTGTACATTAAAGATATTTGAGAAAAAATGTCTGTAATAGGTTATATAGGCGTGTCTAAACACAAAACGATTTTTTTTAGATTTTTTGTCTGTTTGTATGTTCGCGCATCACGTAAAAACTACTGAACTGACTTTGATACAACTTTTTTTATTTGATAGATCTCGATTAGACTTAAAAACTGGTATACATTTTATCCCGCTACTATATCGGGAACCTGAGATACAACCTAAAAACTAGCTTTTGGTTGCGGCGGAGCCGCAAGCACAGGCTAGTAATTATATATAATTAAATAAATATCTATATATATAATATAATTATTCTTTCGGTTCGTATAATTATATATAAGTATACATAATTATATGTAATGATTCTTTCGATTTCGTAGAATTATCCATAATTATACGTAATGATTTTTTGCGATTTCGTATATAGGGCCAATTTCCATATTTTACCCGGGAGGATAAAATTCAAGAATTATGGTAGTCAAATGAGCATTTTTTTACAAGTTAATTTTTAATTATTTACCTGATTATTTAATTTTTTAACTGATTTTCTTTTAATATTAATAATTCAAATAATTATGATCTACTGTAAGAGAGAGATAGAGCGACAGAGAAGTCAATATATCCTAATACATGTCTCACTCAGTCTCATGCGCGTGGATAATGCCCTCGCGCTCTTACCCACAGAGGTATTAAAATTGAATTTAGGGGATGATTGGCCCCTTGGATCGCTCTGTCTTTTTGTAAGAGGTTTTAAAAGAGTTGTCTGGTGGACATATATAGAAATGGAGCATCAGAATTTATGAAGTTACGTAATTATTTTGGGAGCTTTAAAGCGTCTGCAAAGCAATTCGGCCGACGGAAAATGTCTGGGAGTATTGGCGACTTATTTTTAAGGATATTGCCTAAAATATACGTAAAAATCAGCTTTGAGAATTTACGTGAGGTACGTAATATTTTTGTGTACCTTGATTACCTGATACCTGAAAATTGGCCGTCTGACTAAGCTAGCAGGTAGGCTTGCGTTCTTAGTACATACTAACACTACGCAATCGGCCACATTTCGTTCGTCAGAAAATACGACGTCTGGTGGCCCTGGGATCTTGGACTATAAGTAGTGAACTGTTCCCTTGTTCATAAGCCTATCATCCACCAGCATACATAGGTCTTCTAAAGAAAATAACAGAATGAGCGATCTTATGCCACCTGAATTATTACATTGACCTATTTTAGTACATGCTATTGTTGAGTATATATACAAAAAGTCTCTCTTAAGTATCCTGGAAAGAAATTCTACTGTAATTGGTAAGTTTTTGTCAGACTTTAAAATAATAAAAGTAGTTGTAATGATTATTATACCTGGGGCTGTCATGGTTGGTACTGGTAACACTTCACCAAGCTCCCCCTCCGCGAAGGTGATCACGGAACAGTATCCGTCCGTACTGGAAGCGACGAGTGTGCGCCCGTCTGACGACCATGTCAGGTCTGTCAACCTAAAAGTAAAATCTGTCAGTACTATTTTACAAAATGTGTCCTATTGAAGTTAAAAGTACTCTATCGGGAGTAATGGTAAGATGATAATTTAAACAATGGATGAGATTGGCACTATACCTTATAGTAGCGGACAAAATGCCCAATAGCCATAAGATAGGAGCACATCATCATAGACTTACTTACTTATCATCACGCCATTTCCCTTGCAGGGTAGACAGAGAGAACAGTGCCAAGAGACTCTATTCTTGCATACATCTCTCGCTTCATAATTCTCTTCATACACGCTCGCCAATTTTTGAGACTCCTGACTACCTTCTTTCAACACATGACCGATTTGGTCTAGGTAGGTGAGTCTCGGTCTCCCCTTGTACCTACATCTTTCCACTTTCGCATTATATATCTTCTTAACCGGTTCGGAGCATTCCCTTTCGCATCTTTACACCAATACTCTCTTTCATACCTACTCGCTCTCTTACGTCGTCGTTACGAATGCGGCCAGTCAGCCTCACTCCGCAGTTTCTTCGCAGAGATCGCATTTTGACCGCATTGATTTTACTCTCATATTTCTTTTTGCATACCCAACTCTCGCTTCCATATAGTAACGTTGGGACAAGCACTGCGTTGTGTATTGCGACCCGTGCCTTCTGGTTGAGGCGGTGGCTGCCGAGAAGTTGTCCACATGTGGCGCCGGCATCACCCCGCACATCCGCATACATATCTCCAAAATATTCACTCCCTTCGGCTTAACACGTCTTGTGTTTGCGTAAGAATGTCTCCACCTCTAGACTAATATTCATTCTGAAAGCTGATCAACCACTCTGATTTCTTCACCTCCCTCCAGAAAAGTTTGGTGTTGCTCTCGAAGTTTTTTTTAATTTTTAGTCAGCCTTTCTTCTGCAATCATATTTGCTCTGTCACGCTTCTCTTTCATTAAGGCTTTGGTGTCATTCTTACGTTGCCGGTATATTTCTTTCTTCTGTTCAATCATACTTGCACTCCGATTCAAAGAAGATACATAGTCCAGCTACGCTTTCTTCTTTTGGTCTACAGAAGCTGCTACTTCCGTATCCCACCATGCATCACCTTTCACTTTCCTATGCTTCTTTGAGCATCCACATACTTCTTTCGCTGTAGCTACCATACTATCTTCTGACTTGAAATTGTCAGCTGTTCACGGACACCCTCTGCATGCTTTGCTCTTACACTCTCTTCTTGCAACTTTTCAATCTTTATTCTTTCAAGCCCTCCCGAAGTGGACACGCTCTCGCCAGTGTCTCCACTTTCTGAACAGACCACTAAATCTCGCAATAACGAGATAGTGGTCCATGTCGAAAGTGGGACCCCTGTAGGCTCTTGTATCCAGAATTTTACTTCGCAGGCGACTGTCTACCAGAATTAAATCTATCATACTTCTCTGTTCATTCCTTCTCCATGCATACATATGGTAAGTAAGTAAGTAAGTAAGTAAGTATTTATTTGCTGAAACACGGTACAGAGGTTACAAGTTAAATAATTTAAAGTTCAACATGTTTCGCCGACACAGCGGCATGCAAATGAGCTTAGTGTCTAATTGAATTACAAAAAATTAAATTATTTGACTATAAATACCGTAACATCATGACATACACGATATACATTATTTCCAAACAGTCTAGTCTTATTCAGATAATGACTTAGTGCATATTATTTATTTTAGAAAATCTTTGACTGTATAGTAGCATTTGTCCAGGAGCCAATGTGTCAGCTCTTTACGGAAATTTTGTAGAGGTAGCTCTCTTAGTGATTTAGGAATTTTATTATAGACCTCTATTAACATCATATAGCTATTTTTCTTGTGAAGCGTAGTTGAGCATTTAAGAACTGCAAGTTTCGTTGGATCTCTGGACAAATATTTTTTGTTATCACATGCCTTAACAAATATATTAGATTTTTTTTTTGACAAACATTGCTATCTCTGAGATGTATAACGACGGTAGTGTGAGTAAGTTAAGTTTTTTGAATAGTGGTTTGCATGAATCAAAGGGTCCTACTCCACATATTGCTCTTATACACTTTTTTTGAACAAGAAATGCTTTATTAACATCTGTAGAATTTCCCCACAACAGTAAGCCATATCGCAGCACCGAAGCCACATAACCGTGATATGCTAGGAGAGCCGTTTTTTCGCCTGATATTTTTTTTAATTTTCTAAGTGCATACACAAACTTGTTTAGTCGGCTGCAAACATTTTCTATATGAAACTTCCAGTTGCAGTGTTTATCCAGATTTATACCTAAAAACTTTATACTTTCAACTTCTGCTATTTCATTAGTATGATTGGTTATAGTGATTTTATCTCTTTTGTTATTATAATTACAAAATTGTATAATCTTAGTTTTAGATAAATTTGCAGTTAAATTATTGCGGTTCATCCAATTAGTTACGGACTCCACCGTATTTTTTAGAACATGTTCATGATTTCCGTTTTTGATTTTGTCTGAAACAATTACTGAAATATCGTCAGCAAACAATATACACTTGTGATTTACTACTTTTGGCATGTCGTTTATATAGAGAAGAAACAGAAGAGGTCCTATTACACTCCCTTGTGGAACCCCTGAATTATTATATTTATGAGAGGATCTAAATGATCTGCATACCAACCTATCGTCTAATTGAGTAATCTCAACACATTGCTTTCGATCGCTTAGATAACTTTTTATCCACTTTAAGGACTGACCTCTTATGCTATACTTTTCGCATTTATTAAGTAGAAAGTCATGACAAACTACGTCAAAAGCCTTACTCAAATCAAAGAATATAGCAGAAACTCGACGCCGTTCATCAATATTTTTAGTGATGTAATGAATGAGGGAAAATGCAGCCAGCGTCGTAGATTTTTCCTTCTGAAAGCCATTCTGTTCTTCTATTATGACATTATGTTTGTTTAAAAAATCAATGATCCGGGAGTACATAATTTTTTCAAAGATCTTTGATAAGATGGAAACAATGGTAATAGGTCTATAATTATTAATTTCTAGTTTACAGTCCTTTTTATAAATAGGTTTTACGATTGAAAATTTGAGTATGTCCGGGAAGGTACCTTGACTAAGGGAGAGATTTATAAGATAGCACAATACTGTAGATAATTCTTGGCTACATTGTTTGAGTATCAAGGTTGATATAGAGTCAAACCCAACAGCCTGTGTATTGTTAAGAGAACCTATAGTGCTTATTATTTCGTCCTCAGTAGTAGGTTTCAGAAATATTGTATAGGGAACTCGATTTAGTAGGGAATAATCCGGATATGATGACCTTTGTATACTTGCACTCCCTATGAAGTATTCATTGAACGCTGTAGCAATTTCAGTAGGGTCATAAATAACTTTATTATTATTCCTAATACACATAATGCTTTGACTACATCTAGAACTATCATTTTTATTTTTTATAATGTTCCATGTAGCTTTACACTTGTTTTTAGATTTTTCAATGAAATGATTGTTAATATTCTTTTTTGAATTAATTATACATTTTTTAAATATTTTATCATATTTTATACATTTTTCCCTATTCTCATTTGTTTTATATTTAAAGTAATTTTGTCTAAGTTTTCTTTTATTTAAAGATGATATTCTTATGCCTTTTGTTAACCATTTGGGCTGTTGTCTATTAGAGTTTATTTTTATTTTGTTGACCGGGAAACAGAGATTGTACAAAAGTGAAAGCGTTTCATGGAATTTGTTAAATGCTTGATTGCAACATGATTCACTAAATACTGTAGACCATGGAAAATTAGAAAGGTAATCTTTGAATTTAAGTATATTTTCACAGCTATAATCCCGTTTGGTAATATACCAGTATCTCATTTCGTTCAATTTATGTGGTATAGGGAACGTTATGGTTTGGCCCGTATTGTGATCTGACAAGTATAGATAATGAACTTTACCCACCACATTTTCTAAGTTACTAGCTATGTGGTCGATACAAGAGTCAAGCCGAGTAGGTTCCTGTATGTGCAGTTGTAAATTATAATTTAATAAGATATCTTTTAGGTTTTTCGAGTTATTGTTATTCTTAAGTGTGTCTATGTTTAGATCACCTGCAATAATAATTTTCTTATTTATTTGAGCTAAGCTATATAGTAAGAAGTCGAGTTTTTTAAAGAAAATTGGTGTTTCCGCGTTTGGTGTACGATAAAGACATATGATAATACATTTCAACGAAGGTACTTCAATACCACAGCATTTAAACAGTTTTTCAACTGAGATATTCTCACACAGGTTTACAGGTTTGCAAGTAATTGACTGTTTAGTTAAAATACATACGCCCCCTCGTTTTTCATTTTTTCTAGAAAAATTACTTGATAAATTAAAATCATTAATGCAAATGTTTATTTCTTCGCCAGACTTTATAAATGTTTCCGTAATGCATACTATACTTATTGGTTCTTTTCTATCAGTGAACTCATTTAAGCATATTTCTAACTGTTCCTGTTTATTAATAAGACCTGCTAGGTTTTGGTGGAACAATGTCATAGTGTTTCGTACCTGTTGTTTAGTCTCGAAAAAATGTACAAACCTTATCTATTTTTACTAACTGTTTTTTTGACGTTAGTTTTTGAAAATAGAATGGTATGGTGCCTTTTTTTGCAATAGGTGTAGGGATTACTGACGTACTTTTTTGAAAATAGTATGGTATAGTGCCTTTTCTAGCTACGGTTATAGGATTATTCGAGCTTACGGGCTTCAATTTCTGTTTATTGATATTTTTATTATTAAAATGGAGGAAGTTTTTGTTGTAGTATTCACAGTCGATTAAATAATTAATTTTTTTACATACCTCGGAGATGTGTATGGATGTCCTTATGTTGAAAAAAGGTGTTTGACCCAATAAGGTTTCTCTCCATACATATATCCGCAATGAGCCTACCTGCATCGTTCACTCTCTTCCGCAATGAGCCTACCTGCATCGTTCACTCTCTTATCACCAAATGAACCAAGCACATCCTCGAAGTCTGGACGCTTGGTCCCAACCCATCCATTCAAGTCTCCGCATACGATCACGCGTTCACTAGCTTCTACCAAATCCAGAACTTCCCTAACATTATCCCAGATCTTCTCTAGATCCGATTTCACCGATGAGCCTACGGGAGCATAAGCTGCGACCATGAAGACCCTGGTGACACCTAGTTTTATTCGGACCCATGGAAGTCTGGGATCGAACATTCCGTAGTCTTTCAAACCTGAGGCCAAGCGAGCAGACAGCAACACCCCTACTCCCATGCTGGCCCGATCGCTCTGCGGTACACCGGACCACAGAGCCATCCCGCCAATAGGAAGATCACAGGCGTCGCTGTCCTTTCGCTTGGTCTCTGTTACACAGAGCACATCAAGTTGTCTGTCCGACACGACGGTTACCAGCTCGTGTAACTTACCTTCCACACCACCTCTTACATTAGTACTTTTTTGACACATTGACATGCTTACGCATATACATTAAACACAAAGTGAAAAATTAGTACATTAAACACAAAGTGAAAAACCTCTTACATTCTACGTGCCTACTCGACACCCTGCTCCCCTCGACTCACCAAACTGGGCAAGGCGTGATGGGTAGAGAGATATAAGATAGGTTATTTTTATTAAAAAAAATGCTGATGATTTTTGGCCTCAATATGCGAAAGCATAGTGTATTCCTGACTACTTCTTATAGTGGTCTACTTATTATACGGTCGCAAACAACGGAGAGCGGATATTGCTTGGTGTGACAAGGAGTGACGGAGAGGCTAAGCAAAATGTGACGTACGCACATTACTTAGAAGAAATTTAATGGTACATTAATTAGAACTAGTCTGACTGATGGCTCCTAAGTTACTACAAGTGCAAACTCCAACGACTACGTATTTTATCCAAAGTAGATATTTCACCAACTTTGCAATTCCTACTCAGCTATTTGGTCATAATATCTGGGATGATAATACTAATAAGTATAACAAATTCGAAAAATTCATCTATAATATTAAACAGGTTCACTGTGGAACTCTTACCTAGTATAATGTATATTAGAGATGAAGGCGACAGGAGTCTTCTGCTGCGTGTCGTACAGCAGCACGGAGCGCCTGGTGCCCACGGCGAGCAGCATGCGGTGTCCCAGCGGGAGGGCGGCGGCCGGGCCCCCGGGCCGGGCCGCGTACAGGCGCGGGGCCCAGCGTGCCACGAGCGCGGGCTCGCCACACGGGAGCACGCACGCGGGGCTGTTTGTAACTACTCATTTAAGTTTGTCAGCTGAAGCAACTTTTGTGGGTTCCCTTGAATAATAAGGTCTGAAAGACTACCCTTTAGAGGACCTAAAAGGACCTAAAGTAACTAATTTCAACAACAACAGTCTACAGCAACAATTGCCTTACATTCTAGGCAAAAAGAAAAGGAAAACAAGTTGTCTCCCTTCTGATTATTTCCTCTTGAAAATGACAAAAAAGTAGTTTTATATGAATAATAATAATTATTGTATCTAAATATTTTTTATACACTTTTTTAGCATTTGACATGCTTACGCATATACATTAAACACAAAGTGAAAAATGTGAAATCAGCACGAGCAGGATTTGAACCTGCATCTCCTGGATACCGTCCAGATGCTTTGCCAATTCAGCCATCGTGACAATTGCTGCTGACTGACTTGACTGCTAATCTCGATAACACATTCATTCTTAACATCTTGGGTGGCGCAGACGTCACCTGACTGTTATTTTCGATTTCACATTTATCACTTTGTGTTTAATTATTATTGTATTTTACATCTACTTACACTTTCAAAGAATATCTCGTATAAATATATACAGCATTGATAGGCTTCAAATCAACTTTGCCCTGTTCTGGCTCAATCTTTCCCCCAGGTACAGCTATTAACAGCCCATCTGGACTGAACTGTAACCTCCTATAGTATGTCTGGAGCGTGTCATCATGGTACAATCTCACTTTGATATTGTGAAGTGGATGCTCCGATGGCATTGGGAGAATAGCCTTGCTACTGCGTGACATCACTTTCTTAGTAGCTACATCAAATGTCCGGAATACTCTGTAATGGAACATTTTAGGAAAATGTTAAGTAAAATTTTACTTTTATAGCTTTCAACGGTTATAACAGTAATCTTTAATCAGGACCACTGATGACACAGCTTAAGATGGAGCTTAATTTAATGGAAAAGAAAATAGTTTGTACTTCTTTTCTCTTTTAATGAAATATTAGAATGAAATTTGCACATAAAAAGGGCTGAACAGATTTGGATGAAATAATATTATCTGGATTGTGTGTGCATGGTAATTTTGATCCTGAAAAAAAATTTATTTCCTGTGGTATCCATTTGAAATTTGGTAAAAAGAGAAGTTTTTTGGCAGATGTTAGTTTCTAATATAATAAATTGTCTCACCTGTCTGTACTAGTCGAAGCAATTAACTGTCCTCTAGGGTCCCAGGATACTCCTTGCACAAAACCTTTGTGGTCAGACAGTATACAGTTGTATTTGCCACGAGTCACATCCCACACAAGAAGCTTGTTGTCCACCGACCCTGATGCCAAGTGTAAAGAGTTGGCACTCCAAGAAATGTCAAGGACATCTTCCATGTGGCCACGGAGGGTCTGTAAAATAGTTGCTTAAGTTTAATTTAAATAGTGGCAGATTAAGAATACTTTTTGTACACAATTCAAATTAAATGCCATCCAACCACCAGAATGGTCTGCCAATCAAAGTCCACTGAGAGATAAGCCTACCCCAAGGCAACACTAGTCAGGGGGGTTAGGCAGAATCTCATATCTCACATGTTGATTGTATCATGATCATTGTGATTGGTTGAGAGATCACCTTGTGATTAGCCAACGGATTATTTTTTAACCTTTATACTGTGCCACTATTGGGCTTAGGTCTCCTATCAGTGAGAGTCCAGTCCAGTGGTGCAGATTGGCAGACTTTACAAGCAGTGGAGATAACTCAGGCATGCAGAATTCCTCAGTATGTTTTCCTTTACTGAGTAGTGATATATCCCATGCGAGGTCCAGATCTTGAACTAGACTGGGAATCTAACTCTATTCCAATGTCTGCAGTCCTTAGATTAACCGCTGGGCTAGCACTGGTATAAGATATAGTATATAACCAGTGAAACAAAAGACTGTGATATAGTAAATAGCCAGTTATATAAACTATATTTTTAACAAGTGGCTGATGTTAGTGCCCTACTGTGAAATATAAAGAAATACACACTTACCTTGTGTATAACCCAAGTTTCTTTATACTGCTCTTCATTTGGCTCTAGGGTAGGTGCTGGTTCCTTATCAGTTTTTTTCCAAATGAAGATGATAGATTCATCATCTCCTGATGCTAAGAATCCACCACTTGGTGACCATCGCACTACATTGACAGCCTTCTGGTGCCGTGCAAGATCTGCAGCTACTTCTAAATTAACTGAACCAGTGTCTGTTGTAGATATATACCAAATCTAGAACAAAGACTCGTTATACAATTTAGTTTATAATGGCCAATTTCTGATAAACAATGGCTCCTCATTTTTGGTCCTATAGCATTTCTTTTTCTTAGTTCTCTGCTGGTATGATGTTACTTAGTTGATTTTTACGACAGTAGAATAAGAGAAAAGTGTATCTTACTGTTATTTAATTACATTTTCAACTATTCATTGTTATAATATGTATCCTATTCAAATCAGAAAAATTAAGTACATAAAGAAACGAAAGAAAGTTCTTACCAACACATGTGAATCAGTTCCTCCAGTGGCAAGTCGTATTGGATCGGTAGCATTCGCTTTTGGTTGAAAATCTACACTTAAAACTGGATCCCTGTTGTGCCAGGATATTTCTGGGATGGCAAATTTCATATTCTATAGCTTTGAATACTTTTTCAGTTAATATTTTATTTTTATTGGCCTCAATAAATACCATTGAGCTGTAAATAGGATAAATACCGAGTTTGACTATGGTGGAGGTGGAATATCTGTCAGATTTGGCGCCAAAACTTCAAGCAAAATATTTTTATTTGTTTTAAAAAAAAATACAATAATCACATATTTCCAGTATGGGGCTTTTGTTCCTTTTTCCAATGAGTCTCATTGACCAAATGTGAATAGGTTCATTGTGATTTTTTATTAGTAAACGACTTTTTATAATCTCTTCATACCTAGTGTTCATTGCAATAAATTTTTAGTAGTATTTTTATACGCTATAACGCTAGGGATATTATATAAGTAACAGGAATATTTTTAATGAATGTTATTAGATAGGTAAAAATTAATGTTTTATTATTTCTGGATAAGTACTAAAAGATCGCTGTTTACGTATATATTATTTTACTGTTTGGGTCGCTGGAACTGCAAGTTTTGATGGGATATCATAAGAAGCAATTGAAATCCCGCTACAAACTGCAAACTTTCTATAACTTACCAACGAATGAACTCCTCTAACGAACTTACTGGAGTTAGTTTTCATTTCATGGTATAAAATTGCAGTCTACATAGGTATATATTATTATCATAGACTATAATATCCTCTGTCTTGTCTACGACATAAAAAGATCAACTGTCATCTGTCATCAGCATATGACAAAAAATTGACAACTCTCTTTCTTTGACGTTTGTTGTTACAGTGTGCAAAGAGAACGCCAAAATGGTTTGTGTTATTTTATAAATTATCTATTTGAATCGCTTTACATACCTGTGAAAACTAAACATAATGTATTGGAGATCTATGATAATGTGTTAGTGCTACTGATTCCGAAGGTATTTTACTATTAACTTCACTACTGTTTAACTTTCAGGTGAACGTACCTAAACAGCGCAGGACATACTGCAAAAAATGCAAATGCCACAAAACCCATAAGGTGTCACAGTACAAAAAGTCCAAGGAAAGGCACGCTGCCCAAGGCAGAAGACGTTATGATCGTAAACAGCAGGGTTACGGTGGTCAGTCCAAGCCCATCTTCAAAAAAAAGGTTAGTGTTTTTAAAACCTAGGTAGGTACTAGATTCTACCCGCGACCCCGTGCCCTTGGACTTCAGATAGCCTGTCCTTTTCTAGCCACCATACTATATGTATGTAAGATTTCATGTTGATTAGTTCAGCAGTTACAGTGTGAATGTGTAACAAACAAACTTATTAAACACAAAGTGAAAAATGTGAAATTGAAAATAACAGTCACGAGCAGGATTTGAACCGGCATCTCCTGGATACCGTCCAGATGCTTTGCCAATTCAGCAATTGTGACCACTGCTCTCGACTGCTAATTTCGATAACACATTCATTCTTAACGTCCTGGGTAACGCCTGCGATCCTGCTCGTGACTGTTATTTTCAATTTCACATTTTTCACTGTGTTTAATGTATATGCCTAAGCATGTCAAATGCTAAAAAAGTATATAAAAATTTCTAGATTAACAAACTTATTTTTGTATTTTTATTAGTCTTCAAAATTAAGTAGTTTTTGCATTTCATTTTTCGTCCACTCCTCTATCAGCTGAAGATGAACTGTTTCACCACTAACCAGTTGCCATGAAATTTTGAACATAGTTTGGCACAGAAAAAAGAATAGTACCCGTGAAGCAACTATTTTTCATGAGCAATTTAAATCAATGCAGACTTCTTAAACCAATTACTAAATAGTCATTGTTATCCTAGGGGTGAAAGTAACCTACCGAACCCTCGAACTATAGGCGCCCTCGCTGCGCGCGGGCGCCAAACCCCGTCTCGGGACTAAATAAGTCTTTAACCCGAGGTAAACACTGCTTTCATTACGAATACAAGGAAAGTAAAAATAAAAACATGCAAAAATTAGTGAATTTTAATTTACATCAACTGCTGAGATAACTATTAATTTAAAGTTTTTTTTCGTGGCCGGCCAGCATAACAGCCATTATTTTTCATTTTTAACATTGAAAAAGTGGTAAAATATTTTACCCAAATCTATATTATTTTAAAGAAATATTTGAAAGTAAGTAAATTATAATAGGTGGTCGTTAAAAAAAAGTCTTTATTTAATACTTTGTTATTTCGATTAAACATTGGGCTGTGATTGAGTGGGTGTAGTAAGTTAGAATAGAAATGTGAAAATAGAACTAGTTTTTTTTTAAATAATTTGACAGCTGTCAGTTGAAAACGATTCTCCCTAGGGCTGAAAAGTATTACTTTCAACCCCCTCCTCTGGCAACTTCAAACCTACTTTCCGAGTATGAGTAATGAAAAAAATGTTTGTTTATTTACAACTATCGTCAGGCCATTTCCCTTGTGGGGTAGACAGAGAGAAAAGTGTACTGGTTACTTATTAGCATATTGTATTTATTCCAGGCAAAAACCACAAAGAAAATTGTGCTCCGTCTTGAATGTGCTGACTGCAAGGTGAGGTCACAGGTAGCACTCAAACGCTGTAAACACTTTGAGTTAGGTGGTGACAAGAAGAGGAAAGGACAGATGATTCAGTTCTAGGCTGGATAATAAATAAGAACAACCAATATTTTGTTTTATTTCTGGGCTTAGTTTTATTAAGATCTTCCTGTGTGATACATTGAATAATTCAAATCAATATTAGTAGAAAGTTCCACATGTAAGTAGGTAATGTCATGCTCTAAAAAATGGGGATGTTGACTGCCATCATTTTAATTATCGACATCACCATTGAAAACTACCATTTTTATACAATTTATAACCTGTAACTTAATAAATTTTAATTTTCTTGTAATATACGGTGCTGTACCAAAATTTTTTTTTATATTGTCAATGGTGGCAGACGAGCATACGGCCCACCTGATGGTAAGTGGTAACTGTCGCTCACGGACTTTGGCAACACCAGGGGTACAGCCAAGCCGCCCGCCGCCTACCATGTACCATGAGTAAAGTGCTCTTCTCAAACCTCGTTTAAAGAAGAGCATGTCGTAGCGCTGGGGACACACCGCAGCAGTGAAAAGTAATAACCCTGATGTGAAAAATGTGGCCGCTGGACAGTAAGAAGAATCGCCCTGACCTGACCTGATAGTCGTTCAGATACCAGCCACCCGCCCAAGTATTGTGGGTTCTCACACAGAACAACTCTTGTGTGATCCACAAATTGTTGTTCTTCGTGTCATTTTATTTGTCCACAGTTAACTTGCAAAACCTAAACCAGTTTTATATATTTTTCAAACATTTGACATGAACGAAATAGTAGAACAGGATTTTAAATTAACCTGCATCTCCTAGAATACCATCCCAGTTAATGTACTCAAATCCATCCGACAGATGGCGCAGGCCTCACCCAAGACATTCAAATCCATTCAAAGTAATAGTTTAATCTAGTACCTAACTTATTTACGATTTCACATTTTCGAATCGGTTTAAAATGAAATTTTGCAAATATTGCCTATCCGGTAGATAAATCAAAATAAAACTCGTGAATCGCGCCATTTTGTAATAATTAAGCATACTATATTGAAACAAAAATGTATGCAAATACATTGAATAGATGGCGCAGGTTTTATAAGACTACAATGTGAAGTTGGAATTGGGAGTTTTAGCAGGCTTCTACGATAGCTAAGCAGTCTAAAGCATCCTCCCAGGCAGAGATGCGCAAACTAAATCACCAATGAGATCAGGGATTTATAAATCTTTTTCTTCGAAAGATTTAAATCACTTTTAACATTTCAATTCACAATATCCTTTATCTATTGTCTCATTCTAAATCTACGTCCATCATTCTATCCATTCCATCTATTCAATCCTAACGTAGTGAGCTAGTGAGTTAAAGATCATTTTGAAAGATTATACTATTTTATATGTATATTATCTATGGATTATACATCTTTTGTATCAATCACTCCTGAGTTACACCTCTACTCCCAGGTAGGTGAAGCTACAAGTACGAATCCTGCTCATAGAATGTTTTCTGTTTTTCACTTTCACAAAAAATTTGGTTCCAATTACATAGCAGATCATGTCAAATGCTAAAAATAACAATAAAAATTGTAACCTCATTCCTTAAAATTACTAGCTGGACAAGAATTTTGGTATAAAAAATTCCCTGTGGTATTTGGCTGTTAAGTTCAACTGGTTATTTCAAGTATCGAACACTCCCTATTTATTTAAAATCTCATCTAAAATATTAGGATCAAGTCCTTCTAAAGATACTTTTATTTTAACTGCTTGCAAAGGCACTCCAACCTGCACCATTTTTATAAACCTATTGTACTCTGGCCATGCAGGTTTAACTTCTACACTTTCTGTGTCATTAGCTAGAGTATCAACTTGATTTGCTTCTTCTGTAGTCTGTGGAGCTGAATTTGTTTCTGGTTTTGAGTCCACTACATCTGAAGGTGATGTTATAACAGCAGTTGCAGATGTATTAAGTTCTGGTACTGATGATAACTATAAAAATAGAAATAACAGGTTAGAGAACCAGAACATGCATATAGTGATGAATTAAGAGAGTAGGAGCCGTACCCTTTAGAACAGTGTCTGTACTGCCCCAAGGAAATAGAAAGGATAGTCAAAAGCCAAATTGTGAAATAACACACTTTTAGGTAATGAATTATTTAAACAAGTACTAACCCTGCTGTCAGTTACATTTTGTGATTAATATTTACACAGATATTATTAGGTCAATAGGCATTGCTGCAAAGAATTTGGTAATTCTTTACATATTGTTCGACCAGAAATGGTGGCCCAAATTTGTGTATTTGAACCGGTAGTGGATGAGCTTAAACCGAACAGATTAGAAATCCAACAAAAAGATTGGGATAAGGCTAGGGAGATGATAGTGCATGTCAGTGATTATGACTAGGTACATTGTATTGGAGTTAAGTAATCATTTCTCCATTGGACACTGGGCAAATGCCCAGGCCTGTACCAACATTTCCCACCTTTTATAGTCGTTCGATTTGTCATAGGGACTATTACTCTAAAATACCTGTTGTTAAAAAAGCTTATAATGGTTTGGCTGTTTATAGCTTATGGAAACTGAAAAATTAAGACTTAAAATTTGTAAATGTACAAAGATTATATAAACCTGGTGATTCATACTGATTGCAAAAAGAAAAATAACAATTTGTTTTTCTTTTGATGTGAAACTTTGGTTGCAAAATGGTACAGTACGCAAAGCGAATGGACTTTACCTAGGTACTTAACTAGTGGCTTGTAATTTTCATGTTTGTACTTGTTTGTTAGGCAGAAAAAACAGAGTTCGGCGCATTGATATTATAAGCAAAGATGAGTTATGAATTTATGATCATAATAAATGGCGTACCGATATTGTTGCATCATGACAAAGTACTAATTTATAGATGAATGCGGAATGCATTCTAAAGAAAGAGATAGCTGTACTTATATTGTGAATTATTATATAATATTATAGGTACGTGAAATAATCATTCTAGATGAGTAATTTTTTTATTGCATGTAATGTGTAATGTAGTGGCAGACGAGCCACGGCCCATCTGATGGTAAATGGTAACCGTCACACAGGAGATGGTGGTTACCTACTAACCCACTCGGGTCCGATACCCAGCCAAGTGAGTGCTCCCACTTGGTACCTAGCCCTATCACCAGTCATGCAATGGAAGATAATTGCTTACTTTCCTTAGCTGCCTCATACGACACCCGTGGGAAAGAATGGGGTGGTGACACTTGTATTCTTAGTCCGTCACCACACGGACAATAGGTACGTAGTATAGGTACTTGTACGAATAAAGTCACCGGGCGCGAGCTTTATTATTATTTTTTATTTATTGAAATAGGTAGTTAAAGAAAGTTACAATTATCCAATTTAGTAGGTACCTAAAAGCTAATTCAACTTTGAGAAGGTATTAAAGGAAATTCAATTCTGTTGCTATAGTAGGTACGTGTTTATTACTGTTGTAAAAAAAATCTTTAGCTACCTATAAGTTAGGTACCTATACGTCATGAAAGGATTTCGTAAAGTTAGGCCAATCGGCAAGAGTGGATAGCTTGATGGTGGCTCAAAATTTTATTAAAAAACTAGCGGCCCGTCGCGGCTTCGCCCGGATGGACATTAATTTTTTAACATTTTGAAATAAACGTTGAGTAAATATATCTTTATTCTTTATACAGGACATAGGTAAGTAGTTCTTTTTTGTAATTACTATTTTCAATAAGTAATAAATCTATCTATTAAGTAATAGATTATAGATTATGGTATTTGTATACATACAAAAATACAAATCTCTCTGTCTCAGGGATAATATAATGTAGCATTCCAATGATGTAAGAATTTTAAATCGATTCAATCGTTTTTGAGTTTATTCGTTACAAACATACAAAAACACAATTCCTTCCTCATTATAATATTAGTGTAGAAGTGTAGATAAGGGCTCGCCTGCAGAAATTAGTGGAATAAAAATGAAAAGTACCTATGCCTTTTATGCGTTACAGGTACCTATGTTATAATAGTTATAGGTTTCTTATATATCTATTACATATATTTCTTGTGTCCGTGTGCTAGTAATTGAACTCCTCCTAAACCGTTGAACCGATCTTGACGAAATTTTTTGTGTATCTTTGTGTAAGTACCGGGATGGCTTAGATTCACATTTGGACCCGATAGGTGGCGCCACGATATGATTTCAGGATTTTTTTCTTCAATTTATTCTAATCTAAATTTTTTTTTGGAGAGTTTTTTTTATTGTTAACGGTGGCAGTCTAGCAAACGGCCCACTTGATGGTAAGTGTTAACCGCCGCTCATGGACTTTGGCAACACCAGGGGCTCATTGTAACAACAGCTATCTGCTAGTGAAAGTCCCGTACAAATCGATCCGCCATAAAACATGAAGTTTAAGTACGCACATGATGGGTTTGAGATATTAGTAAGTATCGCAGATATACGCACTGAAAGATTTGACCACGTGATCACGTAGAAGCCATAAAACAAGAAGTTTATGTACCCACGGACAGCGCAGCGTAGGACGGCCCCTCACCAGATGGACTGTCGATCTGGTCAAAGCCACGGGTAACCGTTGGATGCGGTCGGCGCAGGACCGCTGGTTGTGGCGTTCTCTTGGGGAGGTCTATGTCCAGCAGTGGATATTGAAAGGCTAATGGATGGACGGAAGTACATAGGATTGATTAGATAGTAGGCTAGAATCCAAGTCAGTATTGTCGTGTAATATTTAGCAATATTTTAGTAAAGAAATATGATTTATTAAACACAAAGTGAAAAATGTGAGATCGAAAATAACAGCCACGAACAGGATTTGAACCTGCATCTCCTGGATACCGTCCAGATGCTTTGCCAATTCAGCCATCGTGACAAATGCTCCTGACTGCTAATTTCGATAACACATTCATACTTAACGTCTTTGGGTGACGCCTGCACCATCTGTCGGAAGTATTTTCATACATTATACCGACCAGGTAAAATTAATTTTACAATTTAGATTTTTACCTAATAATGACGCAAACCCTATAAATATTTAGATGTTTTTATATATATTTTTAGCATTTGACATGCTTAGCACTATACATTAAACACAAAGTGAAAAATGTGAAATCGAAAATAACAGTCATGAGCAAGATTTGAACCTGCATCTCCTGGATACCGTCCAAATGCTTTGCCAATTCAGCCATCGTGACTTCACTCAGTTTGAAAAATATATTAAGGGTGTAATATTCGCCAAGAAAAAGTAAGCTTAATTAGATGAGATACGGCTAGCTAAACTAACTGAACGCCTCGCATAATTAACAGACGCCCCCTTATCTCAAATATTGAGAGAAAAAAAAAGAGCAGATGGAGTTGACAGATTTATAAGTACAAATTATAATTTGCGAATAAGGAAAAATAGTATTTTAGTACGAGCGGGCATCGAACCTGCGTCCCTTCCTATCCGGGGAAGTGCTCTAATCTACTGAGCTACCGTACTATTTGTTAGAAATACCCAATCTCTTTACTACAATTTGTCTTAACGACCAACGCCACCTATCGGAAGCATTTACATGCATTAATCCAATATAGTAAGTTTAATTTTCCAATTAAAATTCATAGTATTTGATGGCGCAACTTTTTTAAACATTTTGATCTATATTTTAGCACTTGACATGCTCAGCTACTCTTAAAGTACAAATTATAATTTTTGAATAAGGAAAAATAGTATTTTAGTACGAGCGGGCATCGAACCTGCGTCCTTTCCTATCCGGGGAAGTGCTCTAATGATTTCATCTTTATCCAAATAAATAGGTACATCATTCATCACAAGTATTTAATTTAAAACAAAATAGAACCTTTACATCATTCGATTTCAATAAATATCTTAGGAGGTATCGCAGTTTTAAAAAAATCTAGACGTCGCGGGACGTCTAGCAGATGTGAAACATCAAAATTATATTGTAGAAATAAAATGATAATAACTTGACAAAGTACTCCTCAAGACGAATCAAACGAGTATAAACTCGTCCCAAACTCGATGGAGTTATGTCGTTTTATAACGGAGTTCCTATGGCCACCTTCTAGCTCCATCACCAGACCCTGGATACCATCTAAAGACAAAGTACTCGTCAGACGAATGAAATAATTTCAAACTCGATGGTGTTGCGTCGTTTCATTACAGAGTTACTGTGGTCACCTTCCAGCTCCATCATCAGACCCTGGATATCATCAATGACTGAAGTTCTAGTCAGGACATTTCAAACGAGCCCTAATTCGATGGAGTTGCGCCATTTAATTACAGAGTTTCGCATGGCCACCTTCCAGCTCCATCATCAGACTGGATACCATCTAAAGACAAAGTACTCATCAAGACGAATCAAACGTGTCCAAACTCGACGGGGTTGCGTCATTTCATTGTATAGTTACTATGGCCACCTTCCAGCTTCATCATCAGTCCCTGGATATAATTTAGACACAAAGTACTCGGCAAGACGAATCATACGAGCCCAAACTCGATGGGATTGCGCCGTTTTATTATAGAGTTCCTATGTCCACCTTCCAGCTCCGTCATCAGATCAGCTCCATGTCATCATAATATTGTATTATCACGTGATATACACATGCGTGTAAAATTTCAGCTCAATCGGAAACCGTGAAGTGTGTCAAATTTAACTTTCAAGATTTTAACGGAACAAGTAGGTACAATAAAAGCGTCGCCACGCTAACAACCGATTTTATCCTCCCTCCGCAATAGATGTTTTACATCAATAACATCGCAGCATAATAATGATCAAGTACCTACTGCGCGCGCACTTATGATGTGTGGCCCCCAATTAGCGTTAGACCAAAGTAACTATTCCACGCGGACGATGTCGCGGCCAGAAGCTAGTTGTAAACACATCATGAAATTATGTGAAGGAAAATTAGATGCTTGATTGATTACCTACCTAATATTTATTTAAAAGACATATTACTATAGGTAGGTATAATAAAAGGCAGACAAAATCCTGACTTACACATTGCTCATTCAATTATAACACGATAAGGTTACATAATGATTACATACAAGATAATTGTCAGAAACTCAGATCATGTACCTACACCTTATTATGTACGCATGTAAATATTATAATAGTTTAATAAGTAGGTAGGTAGCACGTGATTCGTTTACTTTCGTCTACAAGTCGGCCCGATGCCGCCAGCGATGTCGTACTTCACCGTCTACTTAGCACATTGAATAACCATATGGTAACCCAATTATATTGAATGGGTAACCCATTCATTGTGCTATCTATATTGAAGTGATAATCCTTTCAATTGGTTTCAAGCATATACCCTTTTCAATGGGCTATCATTTTGATAGTGTAACCCTTTCACTGGGTTTCAAGCAAAGAACCCATTCAATTTGTTATCCATATTGAAAGGGTAACACTTTTAATGGGTTTCAAGCGTAAACCCTATTGAATGGGTTATCAATATGATGGTGTAACCCTTTCATTAGGTTTGAGCATAGAACCCTTTCAAAGAGTTACATCACGATAAAGGTAACCACATAAACGGCTTACCCATTCGAATGGCTTAACTCTTAACTGGGGTTGTACGGTCCTTGGTTATAATAAACAAAAAAATACTGAATATTTACGGCATTTACGCTCGACGCGTCACTAAAACCAGCGCCTTTCATGAGAACTACCTTTTACGTACGCATAGCCACCGGTGCTTTTACTATCGTCAACAGAACGCCGCTCGCCCGGCCGGTACATTGTTTTTTGTTAAAAGAAAGTTCTTACCTTTGCTTGACGAACTGATGATATTTGTCAAGTATATATAATAACTATTTTAATAATAACTATTTTATCCATAAAATAATTAAAAACACTAAACACACGTAAATAATAACACACCAACGATATAAAATACGAAAAGAACATATTTTACATTCCACTATCTTTTTTACGTGGCCTTGATGTGCGCGCGGCCCGGAACTGAGTCCTTCTTAAAATTAGTGCTAGATGGCGTATAAGACATGAAACCCACATTAGTACTTTTTGAAATTAGCGCTATCTATGTGATTTATTGAAAACTACTTAGTAAGACCAATACATTATTAGTTACATATCAAATAATCAATTTTATTGTGAAAAATGAAGTAATCTTCATAAAATAATTGAGGCGTGCAGTTTTGGATTTTCCAAAGTATTCAATATTCTATGGTTAAAATATGTTTTCGAAGGGCGTTACGTACCAAAATATTAGGTTTCCGATCTATGACAAAATAAAATACGTTTTCGAAGGATGTTACATTTTGACGGGCTTCGTGGCGTAGTCGGTAGAGTAACCGACTTCACAAAAAAAAAGTAGTATATGTATTATATCCGTAATCTGGTACCCATAGCATAAGCGTTAAGCTTAGTTTGGGACCAGAGGACGTTGTATGAAAATGTCCGTAAATATTTATTTATTATTTATTTATTTATTTTATACCAAAATATTAGTTTCCGATCTACCTATAACAAAAAATCGATCTTTTGATACGATTCGAATCGTAGCCTCTAAGTTTGATCCCTGTTAAATATCGAAAACATGAGATCGATCTGTTGAAAATCGATTGATTCACTTAGTCTAGTATTATGTTAGGGAATGAAACTATCGCATAATTTATAAACTTTCTCATATCGAAATATTCGAATTTTATCGTACTATTTTTGAAGATTATTAAACGGCAGTAAAAAGTTGATAGTTTATTGAAATATTGAGTAAAAAAAAGCTCAATAAAATTTGGTTTTTGTCGCCATAATGACGAGCCTCGTGGCGTAGTCGGTAGTGTAAGGGACTTCCGTGCACGAAGTCGTGGGTCTGATTTCGACTTAGGATAATTATTTGTGTGATGAACACAGATACTTGTACTGCGTCTGGGGGTTTTCTATTTAAGTAAAAAAATAGTTGTATGTATTATATATGCTAATCTGGTACCCATAGCACAAGCGTTAAACTTAGTTTGGGACCAGAGGACGTTGTGTGAAAACGTCCGTGAATGTTTATTTATTTATTAAATAAGGCTAAAATCAAGCTAACTAGATATAGCCACAAAGTTGCTGAAACACACTGCAGTCCCTCCAAACAAAACCATTATACCTTCGATCATTAATACTAACAAGATACAGTGTCACGAACATAATGGGGGCTATCGCGTGTGAACTTGCCACTAGAGGCGCTTGTGTCGCGTGAGGTCCAATAACATTAATTTTTCACTGGTTTTGGCGGGCTTCGTGACATAAATTAAAATTTCTTTAATTTACTTGTTGAAAAGTGATCTCCTTCGTGAAATTATCGCAAATATGGATTATTTGGGGATGAATGTAAACGCTTTGAAAGCGGAATTAAGAAATCGCCACTATTTTGAAATAAAACTACGTTTACGGAATCTATCGCGTTTACTTGATTTTCTAGTATCCCGACGTTTCGAATACTTTACAGCATTCATGATCACGGGTGGACTTAGATGGTAGACGTCCAAGGCTGATATGTTGTTTCAACGGTTTCACCTACCCACAGTATATAATACACAAAATTTTTGGTTTATTTATTTTAACCCACCTAATATTTTACCACCTTTAGAAATACAATTAAAATATCTACTTCAAATTTTATGCTTACAATGTATGAGACTTGTTAGTATATTAATATGAGTATAATCCATCCATCCATCCATCCATCAGCCTTTCAACGTCCACTGCTGGACATAGGCCTCCCCAAGAGAACGCCACAACAAGCGGTCCTGTCATGGGGGATAATGCCGTAATCGCCACGCTTGGCAGGCGGGTTGGCGATCGATTCCGTGGGTAGAGACGGGTGGGACAATTTTAAGGCCGGCCCCACACGGCCATAATGAATACCATAGTGTGGTCCTGTGTGTGCTCACAAATTGCAGACTTTGTATAGCGACGGTGCTTCAAATCAGCTATGTGTTCTTTGATCCGAGTTGTTATGGATTTTTTGTTTGCCCAATGTAGGAGAGGCCACAATCACAATCCAGCTTGTATACTTCTGCATACTGTAAGGGGCGCTGTAAGGCACTTGACTGGTGGTAAAAACGTCGCCACTAGCCACTGTTTTAGATAAGTTTTATCTTTTGGAAACATGTGTCCTCCTTTTTTTTCCGAACAAAACAGAACTGCGCTACATTGCGGCATAGCTATCGATATGATGATAGTTATTTAAAATTAATAAACTTAATGAGATTCAAGATTTAAAACTTTGTTTCGGCGCCAATCTTATAAAGTCGCCTTTGACAGCTATACCTCTGGACCTTAGTCAACAGTGGCGCCAACTGGTGAGCAAAGAAACGATAGTCCCCATTAAGCTAAAAACTGTCCATGTATATGAATATATACTTACTTATACAGCTACATCTGTTTACTAACGAACTGAGACAAAGGTTTTAAAACAGTTTTAAGTTGAACCTAATTACAATCATGGCACTTAGTAATAAAGTCACAAATCTTTAAAATATTATCTTACATTTACGATCATTCGTCACAAAAAACGAGCAAAGCAATAATTTACTACTGTCACATAAAAGTGAAAAGTCAAATAACACTTACTATGAAATGAAGCTTAATTAGGAACAAATAAAGTACATATTGAACTAAACAAAATAAGAGCTCACTTCTCAAGTTCGCTGTTATTTACCGAAACGATTTTTTTGTGTCGCCGCGATATCTATTGCATTGTTGATCGAGGCATTAAACGCACAGTGTTTATTTTTTTATTTTTGGTAAAAGGATCAGAGTATTTAAGACTGCAAATTTTTTTTTTACAAAGTTAAACAATTATTTTATGGATAATAATTGACATTGATTTTCGATCTATTTACTTTGATCTTAAAATCGATCAGGTTGGCAGAAAATCGATCCAAAAAATCGAAGATTGGGTTAGATCAATTTTCGATATAATCGAATCACGATCGAAATCCTCTACAAAACAAATATATAGGTGCTCGAGCCTGCTCGACCCGTAGTCCTCGTACTAGAATGATGCGACTTGGTCACAGTACTTTATAGTTTATATATTTACTGTGCCTTGGTATTGGTAACAGTCCACCAAAGTATGCTTGTTCGATACATATCCAAACATATATATACTTAACGAATAATGATAAATGCACATACTTAATATAAATAATAACGTGTTTGAGTGACTAAACTACTTAGGTATAACAATAAAATGTCTCAAACATGGACGTATAAAAGGAACGGACAGTGCCTCGCTAAGACAAAATTGAAGATACGTAATGGCGGCGGCTATCTATGTGTGAATGAATTTAGGGTTGCCATGTTAGCCAAATTTACCCTTTTTATTATACATATTAAAAAAAAACAGGTTGGCATATAAATTTATTGGAAATGTATATGAAATATACCGTACTATTTGAAAAGGTTAATAGTGCAAAAAAACACAATTTTACTGTATTTATTTAAAACTTAAAATAAATCATCGGCAGGTAATGGGTAATAAAGGATAACATAATTATGTCGATAAAACGGGATTAACTTGCATGTTTGTCGGGACTACAGTGGCCAAGGTTACTGCTTTGACAATTAATGTGTTTCCAAGGAATCCGATGCAGTTGTTATCGGTAGAGTTATTGTTCTAGAGCAGATGGGGTTCACAGAATTCTAAGAAACTATTGCTCTTTTTTGAGGTGAGCGGAATACACAAAGCTTATTGTTTTAAACAGTTTTATGTTATCTATATGGGCCGCTACAGTTTCTAATTGTAAGCAGATATAGTATTATTAAAATAGAATATTTTGAAGAGTGGCTAAAGGTAATTTTGATGATTTCGTTTTGGTATTAGATAACGCTTCTTACCACTCCCATCAGGTACAATAAAACTGCCACTACAGGGTGGCGTAAGGCCGAGTTCAAAAGTGGCTAAACTCAAAGAATGTAAACAATTAATAAATGAATACACTGATTAAAGCAGAATTACTGTAAATCATTACAAAAGAAAAGACTTATTATCAAAAAATGTAGTTGAGGAGTTCACTCTTGAGTATGGTGTCAACATCTCAAAAGACTTCCTTAGCACAGTAAATCAAATCCCATATAACTACTATGGGAACAGGTAAAGGGGCCTGTCGCAAGAAATAACAAATGTTTTAAAATGGCTAAAATTAAAGAATTATTTACTGAGGGCTAAAGTTGTTGACACTGCAATGGTAGTTGAGATATGTCGAGTATGTTATTATACTTAAAGTAATGAAATAAAATGATGCTACTCATTCACCTTATTGATAATGTAACAGAAAGATTCTTAGTAAATGTAGATTCTGAAAGTAATATTTCAGAAATAAATTGTGATTAAGAATTTCGGCTTTTATTTTTTCCATTTTGACTGAAATGATAATAAGAAGACAAATAGGCATTTACGGTGGGCATCTATCACCTAATTTAAGTCGTTTTCGTTAAATGCGATTTTCTTATGAACATAAATAACACTCGCAATTGCAATTTTATTACGTTACTAGCCTTTCCTCGCAGCTCCGCCGCAGCCAAAAGTTAGTTTTTGGGTTATATCTCAGCTTCCCGATAAAGTAGCGTATAAAATGTATACCAGTTGTTAAGTGTAACCAAGAGCTATCAAATAAAAAGTTGCATCAAAATCCGTTCAGCAGTTTTCGCGTGATGCGCGAACAAACAAACAGATAAACAGACAAAAAATTTAAAAAAAACGTTTTGTGTTTAGATACGTTTATATAGTCTATTACAGTCATTTTTTCTAAAATATCTTAAATGTACAGACACAGCTATGTTACAGCTTTATAATAGTATAGAAAAAATAATAAAATAGGTATGCTTACTTTAATTTAGATTTTGTAAATGCTACAATAATAAATTCATGCTACTTATACTACTGATCAACGCAAATTCTAATTAATAAACCATCAGAAAATTTATTATAATAAAAAAAATATATTAATTATGTGTTTTCGATATACTCAGACTACAACAACACTATTAATGATACGTGGCAATCAAATATCATTTTAGTCTACAAAATAAAAAATCAAAGTATAGTAATTTAACCTAGACAAATAGTACCTCATAAATATAAACTATAAAATTCCCATATTTCGGGTAATTTCCACTAGCGAATATGAGCAATACTGGCATTGTGATGAATTATTTTGTTCTGGTGAATGAATATAAGTTTTTAATGTATAAAATCGGGAACTAAGTGATTAAATTATTCATTTACCTATGAAACGTGACTCCTGGATTATTTCTTTCTGTCACTACGGTTTTTCACCATTTTACTACACAAGATATGCTGTATTTTGATATTTTTTTGCAGCGTAGACGTACCGACTGTGATAACGGTTACTCGCGCAATGGCCGACTAAGGTGTGAATGTGTGCGTGTCGGCATGTACGTACAGCGAACTGGCCGACTCCGAGTGACACAATCTTTTGTTAGCAAGGCTCAGTCCGTTCTTTAAGTCCATGGTCTCAAAGTGATAATTTGGAAAGTGAATGGGAGCAGCTTGCAAAGAAAGCTAAGAAATCACACTATGACACACTATCAAGTAATTCAAGTCAAAAGTAAGATACTTACGTATGTTTTTATAATTTAAAGTGTGCATTTATGTGTATACAAATTACGTGTATCAAGCAAGAGTATATAGGTAGTACCTAGGTAGGTATATAGTCTGTTTCAATAGTCTGTAAATGTAAACTAGTAAGTCTAAAAACTAAAGTGTAGGCAAGTCTTTTCTTAGCAAATACACGTTCTGAATCATCGAGGCAAAACATAGCATCACGCCTGTATTCCCCGAAGGGGTAGGCAGAGGTATATTACACACCCACGACTCGCCAGCTCTGTTTAAGTCCCACGTAAAAGGGGGCGAGCCTATTGACGTCTACCGGGCACATTTCCAAACTCCGGGCTACTGCTATCATCGAGGCAAATAGGTAGGTAGGTAAGTACCATGTACTAGCAATGATAGTTAAATACAAAAAAAGAGTAGAAATCGCAAAGCGCACTAGCGCGCGTTAGGTACCTACCTACGTAATTGTTGCGCACGAATTCAGGCAATTGGCGAATTTGTTTTAGTCGGTGAATAGCAGCGAGAGGTATGCATCTATGCATATATTATGCAATGATTCCCTAAAGTTGGTAGGTATTTCTATCCCTTTTCTTGGAGTTACAACGTGCAAGTGATACCTCTGGTGTTGCTAGCGTCTATTCTATAGGCTTCCCGCACCGTTTACCATCAGTTGGGCCGTATGCTTGTTTGCTACCCACGTAGTATAAATTTATATATATATGCTATTAACATAAAACGCTGTAATATAATGTAATACGCCTGCAATACAAACATTCTCTCCAAGAAATAAATAGCAACTAAGAGAAATTACAAAATTTATTCTCAAACATAGTAAATCGTTGTAGATTAATTAAAAATTATTAGTGCCAACCCTACACAAAAAAATAGGTTGGCAATGTCGTCAACAATAGCCCAAAAACATACATGTGACTTTGCCCACCCACATATTTTAAAATACACTCGGTTTTTGGCAGCAAATACAAATTCAATATTATTCATTTCGTATGTAATAACAACTACAAAAAAAATTAATTACCTGGTGTAACTCCAACTATCACTTTTTGGTAAAGTTTTTGTACTGGTTTTTGCCCACGAAAAAACACTACCTGTTTGCACAAGCTCTGACAGGCAACTAAAGTGACATTCGTGGCACAGAGCCCCGTAGTGTTGTCCAAAAAATAATGAATTATTCACCACAGATAAAACAATATTTCTTTATAAGGCCAAATTTACTATGTATCCATTTAACCAAAAAGTACACGACTGGGCAAAGTCAAACCTCAAAGGCAAAGTTGCCATGTTCTACGGTAGTAGGTAGGTAGGTACGTCGTCATAATGCCACAATATTGGTACACCTACGCCTTTTAGTATGAACGTAACTCATCTTTACATACCTATTTAAAATATCATTGTGTAGTACTAGTTGGTATAGTACCTATTTACTAGTTACCTACCTATGTTATGATATCGCCAACCCGCCTGCCAAGCGTGGCGATTACGGCACTATCCCCCATATGAGCGAAAAACACATGTTGTGGCGTTGTCTTGGGGAGGCCTATGTCCAGCAGTGGATATCGAAAGGCTGATGGATGATGTTATGATGTACTAGAGTACCTACGACACTGCGAAGCAAGTTGTTGACTGTTGCTGAGCTTATGCAATACCTACCTATATATATATGCATATAGGTAGGTACCTAATTAAAGTTGTGAAAATGCTTTATTATATAGGTACTGAAGGGCTGTCTTAGTAGGCCTAGAAAATCGAAAAAATGTTACTTTTCATCGCTAAGTAACGAACTAGGTAGGTACCATATAAATGTATATTATTATATTAAATTAATATTAAATAAACAATCAGCTTTTTCTTTTATATTTATAATATAATAAATATAAAAATCGGAATATTATATTTATAATATAATAAATATATTAATTTTCTTTCATAAGCTATCCTTTTATGTTCATTTTCACTTTTACACTCACCCTTCCCCTGAGGGAGCCCCAAAGATTGCATGCATATACCATCACCACTACACAATTTATAATTGTGCTATATTTATTTCCTTTTAAAAGCTATTCTTTTATTCTCATCATTGCTACAAAATAATTTTGATGCTTCACATCTGCCAGACGTCCCGCGACGGCTGTTTTTTTTTTTTTATTTATTACAATGTTAAAAAAAAAAGTTTTTTTTTTATCTTTGGATATTGTGATGATTAATACCAAAAACAAGTTTTCAATAAAACAATTTACCTTCGCTTCAAGCAAAACCATTGCAGCATTGACTTTCTCCAATTTCCTTTCATAATCCATCAATTTTTGTTCACATTTCTTCATGAAGTTGTTCAGAAACTGCACATTGGTCAGTACAAAATGGTTTATAAATGCTATTGTCCGCTTTTGTTGCAGAGCATTGATCTGAAACATTAATATTTTTTATTTATTATAAGGAGGCCATAGCCTAGTCATGCACGTGCCGCTCGAACGACTGGCAAGATAAAACAACTTTCACATGGGTGACCATCATAACACTTGACCTATAGCTCATTAAGTCTAGACCGTCATAGAAGTTCGTAGCAGTTGTTACTGGTTGTGAGACCCCTGAATTAAAATCTGAATCAGATCATCTAAAGCCATCAATTATCCCCTTAATGGTGTTGTGGAAGTTAGGTAGGTATGGTTAGACCTACCACCCGGATATAAATGCATTAGTGAGCCTCTAATCGCTTACTTTGGATAAATTAACATTGCCAAGCTCCTGGTTGAGCATAGTCTCTTCTAAAGTCATTGTTTTTGCTGTAAAATATCTTGTCGGCTTACACAAATTTTCTTAAATAAATTAACCCGTGTACAAAATATTATAACTATGAATTTCGTTTATGATAAGAAAAATGAAAACAATGATTTGTTGTGTCAGTGACAGCTGACACTGACACATAGAGTAAAGTAATCATTACTAAAACACTGACACTTAGACGAAGGATATTAAGATAGTCTGAGGTTGAGAGAGTTTTGGCGGGATCACAACATGAAGAAGATCATGTCGTCGCTCTGCATTATTTTCCTAAACTTGTGTTATTTCAAGTATTAACGTGTAAGAGTGGTGGCCTTTTTCTTATTTGTGTATGTGCATAAGTGCTGGCAAGTGATGTAATGCGACATAACGTGTTTACCTGTTGTTTCCAAAACTCCATAGAAGCTTCAGTAAGGTCGCCATTGTTTTACTGTAGGGTGACTTTGACTTGACTGACTTCAACTACGACTTGTTTGATGAATTAATCTTACCTGTGTTTAGAAGTTACCGTTAGGCTGATGGTTCTGCCAATGCCTCAAAACAAATATTAAAAAAAATTGTTTGTTGTCATTGCTTGTGTTGTTTTGTTTGTGTAATTTGTAATTTGTGTTTCATTGATAATTTTGTTTATAAGCATTTTGTTGTAATGTTGTAAATTAATTAATTGTTATACAAAGGGAATGAAATTCAGAACATAATATATTCAGAAGAAAAGCGTCAAACTATATAACACATGAGCACACTTATATCGTCAAACTAGTACCTTTATCCGCCGTATTCCCGTAAAATACATTGATTTATTAGATTCAATATATAAAAATGTCAGGGGAAGTAGTAGTAGATGCCTTACCTTACATTGACCAGGGCTACGATGATCCAGGAGTTAGAGAAGCTGTAAGTATAATTCATAACCTTAAAAATGTTATATATATAATATTGACCTCCCTTTGTACATTAACTTAAGTAACTTCCTTTTTTTGGGTAAAATTTCTGTTGTACAATAAAGAATATTGTTATGTTATGTTATATATAATATTATAATTATTTTAGAGTGCAGAGAGGTAACATTTTTATAATAAAAAAATTAACATCTAAAAATATTGTGTATTTAAACCCACTGAGCACTTTCTGGCAGCTTTTCAAAGATAAGAAACCCGCTGCATTGAGGGAACTTGTATTATAATTTTATTGTGTTCATTGTTCAATATTTCAATATTTTTATATATATTTTAGCATTTGACATGCTTAGCCATATAAATCAACACAAAGTGTGAAATTTGTTAAATCGAAAATAACAGTCATGAGCAGGATTTAAACCTGCATCTCCTGGATACCATCCAGTCCAGATGCTTGGCATCACCCATGACGTTAAGTATGAATGTGTTATCGAAATTGGCAGTCAGGAGCAATTGTCACAATCGCTGAATTGGCAAAGCATCTGGACGGTATCCAGGACACAGGTTATTTTCGATTTAACATTTTCACACTGTGTTGTTTCATTGTTCATTTTTTTACTTAGCAATTCAGTCTGTTAGGCAAAATAACTGTTACTTCTTTGCTTTAGAGGTTTGGCTGAGTTTTGGTATGTTCTATTATTATAGTGGGATTCATACTTTTTTACTCTACGCTATAATTTTTTTTTTGCATTGCTTTCTAGGCCTTGGCTATGGTAGAAGAAGAATGTAGAAGGTACAGACCAACTAAAAATTATTTAGAAAATGCTGGCCCAGAACCTAGCACAGCATTCGAAACTGCAGCCCTACAAAGAGAAATGGATAGAGTACAGCAGAGGTTACCAATGGAACCATTGTCAATGAAACGGTAAATATTTGTTAATTCTACTTAGAAATTTGAGAGTATTAGTTTACTTTTACAATGAGGTCAATCATCAATTAAAGGTAAAATACAAAATGAAATATTTCATGTTAGCATTTTTATTAATATTTGTTTAAAATAATAAATATTTATTTTCATACTAGATTCTGCCACATTAAAAATAGCTATCCCAGGGGAACTACCCATTTTTATGGAATAAAAAAAAGCTTGTCCTTGTCTAGAATTAAGTGTTTAACAAATATTTAGTATTAAGTGTCTCACAAAAAATATAATATTATATGACTGTCACTAGGTATGAACTGCCACCTCCACCAGCTGGTCGTCTTGGGGAACCCACAGCCTGGGCAGAGTCAGTTGATAATTCCCATGCACAGCTATCACACCAGGCAATAAGAGTACTGAACTTAGAACTGCAATTACAGTATGGCTCCGAAGCATGGAGGTCATATCTAAGCACATTGCAGGCACTTGTTACAAGAAGTCAAAATGTACATAGTCAATTAAGGTAAGTATTTCTTATATGTAGATAATAGCAGTTCAAGTAGGTGGTACCTTCAAATCAATGAATTACCATCTGGTATTCCGGGAATAAATACACTTATAAACACACCTAAGTAATTCCCTATCATATACAATACAAATGTTTTTCTCAAAATAACTTTGCAATTTGTACTTTAGCATCACTTTGTAAGATATTTTTATTTTTTAGGCAGTGGATGTTGTTAATACTCGAGGGAGTGCTGCTGCCCACTCCCTCCGGTATTCCCTCAGTCGGCTCTTACGACTCCCATGGGTGGAGAGGGGTGGGACAATTCTAAAGCCAGCCCCACATGGCAAATTATGGCATTTTAAACTTATTTTAACTTCATCTTTCTTACATTTTGATCTATATTTTAGCACTTGGGGTGCTCAGCTACTCTTAAAGTACAAATTATAATTTGTGAATAAGGAAAAAGAGTATTTTAGTACGAGCGGGAATCGAACCTGCATCCCTTCCTTTCCGGGGAAGTGCTCTAATCCATTGAGCTATCGTACCATTTCTAGAAATACCGAATTTCCTCATCACCTATTGCCGATAGAGGGCGTTGGTCGTTAAGACAAATGTGATGAGGAAATTCGGTATTTCTAGAAATGGTACGATAGCTCAATGGATTAGAGCACTTCCCCGGAAAGGAAGGGACGTAGGTTCGATTCCCGCTCGTACTAAAATACTCTTTTTCCTTATTCACAAATTATAATTTGTACTTCATCTTTCTTCTTGTACATGATACAATTATAATTGCTTGGGATACTAGTAAAATGTATGTAAATACTTCCGACATATTTTGCAGGCGTTACTCAAGACTTTAAGAATGAATGTGTTAACGAAATTCATAGTCCCAAGCAATGTCACAATGGCGGAATTGGCAAAGTATCTGGGATGGTTTCCAGGAGATGCTGGTTCAAATCCTGCTTATGACTGTTATTTTCGATTTCACATTTTCACACTTTGTGTTAATTAATAATTTGTTTTTAGTAAATTGCTTAATCTTACTTGTTTAATGTTTTCTTTAAAGTTTATAGTTTCCCTTATGAATTGGACTTGTGTATCTGTGCCTTGGCAGGCTATCTCTATTTATGTAACTAGTAATTGCACTCGCAACACTTTAACCAGGAAACAGATAGCTTCTGTGAACTGGGAACGCAAACGGTCACAGACAGCGAGTGGTGCGCGACTTCGAGCTCTACGCCGACGTTGGGCGCAACTCGTATCTGATAACTACCGCCTCGAGAGAGCCATTATGCAGTTAGAGATTCAACTACAAAAGGTAAATCTTTAATAGTATGTTTAATGTAGATTTTAATAATATGTCATATTCTCCAGACTGATTTGGAATAATTATTAAACACACATCACATAGATGTATCTTGTGATGATGGTTCCATATCAACTCCACTCTTGGGAGTCTTAAGAGCCGACTGAGGGAATGTCGGGGAGCAGATCTACGGAGTACGGGTGATAAATGAAAATGACAGAAATTTTAATTGGGAGTGATCACTGATTAGTCCGACGTACATTGAATCTCTACACGAAAATCTCGTGGTCTCACCTGATGAACATTCCTACCGACTAAAATCACTAAAATCACGAAAGCTTTCAGCTGGAACTATAAAATAGCTTCCAATGTTTAGAAGTGTGAGTGAGCAATTGATATCCAAAAGTTCGTGGTCCATGTGGTCGGGACAATCGCAAACATTTCCAGTAATGGTTAATATTAGGGGTTAAAATATGAAATTGCCGATTTGTACTGAAAAATTGAAATTCGTTTCTTTTTTCATTTAACATATTTATTTAATTAAAATATCTACCATTATATTATCTATACACTGCTGCCATTTAATAGGAAGGTAATTTATGCCTTTGCGATAGAACTCTGTTGATCTAGATTCTACAAACTGTGTGAAAGCATTTTGTACCGCCTCCTGGGCAGAAAACTTTTTATCACGTAGAAAATTGTCCAAATCACGAAAAAAATGGTAGTCCGTTGGAGCAAGGTCTGGCGAATACGGAGGGTGACGAATGGTTTCTAATTGTAGTTCCTGTAGAGTTAAAACGGTTTCTCGTGCTGTATGAGTCTCGCAATATCATGGAGCAATAATGGTGAAGATCGATTCAAGAGTCGGGGCTGTTTCATTGCAAGTTTTGCTATCATTGTTCGGAGTTCGGCACAGTAAACATCTGCCGGTATTGCTTGACCAGATCGGAGAAAGCTATAGTGAATAACACCATGCTGAGACCACCAAACAGTTACCATTACCTTTTTATTGGTAAGCTTTGCTTTAGGACACTGTTGCGGCGTTTGACCTGGGGTCAGCCATTGACGTAAAGAATCCACACTATCGTAAAGAATCCACTTTTCATCACATGTCACAATTTGATCCAATTTCCTTCATTTCTGTATCGATTCAACAAGGCAACACAAGTTTCAACATGCGTTTCTTTCTGCAGATCAGTCAAATCATAAGGCACCCATTATTCATATTTTTTTATTTTATTGATTTGACGCAAATGAGTCAATATTGTTGGTAAGGTAACGTTAAGGCCTCGTCACACAGAGGCGGGAGCCGCGGGAAAGCGACCGCGATCCGGGACGGGATTTTTTTGTAATATTCGAATTTGTATACAACCTGTCACATAGGAACGCGCCCGTTGCTCGCGGACACTTTGCCGCGGCTCCCGCCTCTGTGTGACGAGGTCTTTAAACCATGCCGCTAATTCTTGGGTAGTTTGGCTCGGATCGGCTTCCACCATCTCTTTCAATTCATTGTTATTCACATGTGTGGGCGATCTTCCACGTGGTTCGTTCTTCAAATCAAAATTCCCATCATGAAAGCGTTTAAACCAAAATCGCATGGTGCGTTCATTAGCAGTCCCCTCTCCAAACGCAACATTGATATTGCGAGCTGTTTCTGCAGCGTTAGTTCCGCGTCGGAACTCTTATACAAAAATCACTCGAATTTTTGAAGTATCCATCTTGTCTAACCTGAAAAAAAAAACAACTGAAAGTCGATAATCGAATGTTGCACATTTTTTAAAAGGAGAACCTCGTAGGTTCCATTTGAAAAAAGTTTCACTCAAAAATCTCAAATCATGAAGGTTGTGGCATTGGCATGTCAATTCGAAGTACTTACCTATTACAATAAAACGGCAATTTCATACTTTAACCCCTATTAGTATCTCGTTCAGAAGGGGCATGCACAGTTCGTATCTTTATTAATAATGATAGTGCTCACGCTATCTTTATATTTGGTGCCTTGCAGGAATAGTGTGATCTTTATTATCAGCCTTTCTCAAGAAGTAGACTAGCATAAAGAATCATTTACATTTGACTAGAAGTTCCAGATATTACAGAGATTAAATAAAATACCTATTTAGCGTATTATGTTAGTAACATAGACCTAACAAAAATTAACTTCGGGTCTACTACAAAATTCACGTAAAAAGTGTCTCTAGTCAACCTATAGAAACATAGGTACTTACATTATTAGAGAGTATTAAACACAGTGAGAAACACGTCTATTGTTTATGCACTTTATTTGAGGACTGGCGATACAGTACAGTACTTATGTTTACATACGTTACACCTCCACCCTTATTTAACCACTATAATAAAATGACTTAATATTATCCTACATAGAACATACTAAGTTTGAATTATAACAATAAACGAATGACAAATAAGCAGAAAATATTTTAATCGATATCTTCAAAACCGTACCTGCGTACGGGTTTCTTAAGTCTTTTAGGGCGGTTCACGGGTAAGTCCACCTGTGGGCTTTCTGTTAACTAGTCAACTCGGTCCGGTAGTTCTAAACGCGACTCGCTTGCCTTGGACTCCACGAACTCGTTATCTATGTTTAGATCACTTACGGTTTCAGATGTCGAATTCTCCACGATCGACCTATCACTTAATGATTCCGATACCGCATTCATCCCGTCTAATCCGGTATCCGGTGATGAATCGCTATGATCTCCAGATGGCATCCCATAACTACTCCTCCTACCTTTAATCTGACCTACATGTCTTTTTAAGAATGGACCACCTTCCTTGCCTATAACATAATTACGAGACCCAATTTTTTCAATAATCTTACCACCTAGCCATTTATCCCCCGTAAAGTTACGTGCCCACACAGAGTCGCCCACGTCAAAACTTCTAGCTGTACCTCCTGCATTATATATTTGCCTTCGTTGTGCTTTGCAAACACTAGATTCCACTAGATATGGCTATCCTCTCCCAGTAAATTTAACCTTGTCCTTAAGTTTCTTCGCTGTAATAACATAGCTGGAGATACACCAGTAGAACTATATTCTACATTTCTATACATCATAAGGTAAGTTTGCAGTGCTTCGTCTAATTCAATCCCGTCCCTTAACGATTTCTTAATAGCGCGCTTGCAAAGTTTGACTGCATTTTCCGCGGCGCCGTTAGAAGATGGATGATAGATTGGTGTGTAAGTGACTTTAATACCGTTATTATCCATGAATGTCTGATAATCCTTACTATTAAACGGTGGACCGTTGTCTGAAACAACTTCTTTGGGTAGCCCAAAATGTGCAAATGTAGTACGAAGCACCTTAATAACTGCACTAGCTGTAGTTCGTGGCATTAAAAATACTTCTAACCATTTACTTGTAGAATCTACAAGTACCAAGAATGTTTTACCTTGAAACGGTCCCAAAAAATCTACATTTAAGCGTGACCACGGCTCTGTGATATAGGGCCACGGCTGCGGTGGCACTTTCGGCGGTGCAGCACTTTCTAGACAACACGTTATGCACTGCTTACAAGTAGCTTCTATATCACTATCAATACCTGGCCACCATATAATACCACGCGCGATGCTTTTCATTTTTACTATACCTAAATGCCCTACGTGCAATTCTTTTAGCACTGGTTCTCTTAGTTTACTCGGAACAACTAACCGATAACCCCATACTATGCATCCTCTGTCTAAATACAGTTCATTCCGTCTCGTAAAATATGCCTTTAAGTCAATATCTTTACACTCGCTGGGCCATCCTGTTTTTATAAAATTTATTACTCTATTGAATATGTCATCCTTACTAGTATGTTCTCGCAAGTTTTGCCTCGTAATGGGTAAATGATGTTGAATGAAATTCAAATAAGTATATTCTTCATTTAACTGTTTCTCTTTGTCTACTGGTAAACGAGACAAAGCATCCGCGGCATTCTTGTTACTACGTACATATTCTATGGTGTAATCGTACCCGGCTAGAACGACCGCCCAACGTTGCATTCCACTAGCGGCCATGACCGGTATTCCCGTTTTACCCCCAAAAATCGTGACTAGCGGCTTATGATCTGTCCTTAATATAAATTTTCGCCCATACAAATATTGATGGAGTTTACGTACCCCATAAATTATAGCTAAAGCTTCGCGCTCAATTTGTGAGTACGCCCTTTCAGCCGTATTGAGTACTCGTGATGCGTATGCCACTGGTCGCTCGTTTCCATCTGAGATGAGGTGTGAGATAACAGCGCCAACCCCCACACTAATCGCGTCTGTCGTCAATACCAGCGGTAGGTTAGAGGAATAGTGAGCTAATATTTTGCTAGATATCACTAGATATTTTACTTTCTCCAAAGCTTGCATGCATGGCACACTCCATTCATACTTCATATCTTTTTTTAATAATCTATATAGAGGTTCTAGGATGGTGCTTATATTTGGTACAAATTTAGCATAATACATTACAAGTCCTAAAAACGATCGTAATTCCATGAGGTTGGTGGGCACAGGCGCATTTTTAATTGCATTTATTTTCTGGGGCACGTATGGACACCTTCTTTACTTATAACGAAACCTAAATACGTCACAGTATCGGCGAAAAATGTACATTTTTCTTTCTTTTGTCTCAGACCATATTTGCGTAGTCTTTCGAATACTTCATGTAGCGTGGCTAAGTGTGACGGTGTATCTACCCCTGTTATAATTACATCATCTAAAAACACCCCTATTCGTGGCATATCACCGAAAAGTTGCTCAAATTTTCGTTGAAAAATACCTGGGCTGGATGCTAAACCATAAATAAGTCTGTTGTACATAAATAACCCCTTATGGGTGTTTTTATAAACGCTGTTATCAGCGTATTTTTTTTAATCGTTTAACTCAATTTGGGCATACGCTTGAGATAAGTCTAATTTTGTAAATTTTTCTCCCCCGTATAATTTAGTAAATAAATCTTCAACTTTAGGCAAAGGATAGTAGTCCACTTCTAAACATTTATTTAATGTCAGTTTAAAGTCCGCACATACCCGTATGGTGCCATCTTTTTTCATCACCGGTAAAATAGGTGTAGCCCAGTCCCAAGTAAAGACTGGTGTAAGAATGCCGTCTCGTACCATTTGATCAAGCGCCCGCTCTACAGGCTCGCGCAGCGCATAAGCAAGCGGTCGCGCGCGTAGAAACACGGGCCGCGCCCCGTCCCGCAGGCGGAATCCCACCTTCCCACCGGTGAACCGACCCAGTCCCTCCTTGAACACCTCAGAGTACCTGGAACTAAATTCCTTTACATCCATCGACTCTTCCGAACAATTTATTTTATTTATATTACAAGTTGGTATAGGTAGGTAGGTATGTTGGCTTAGCGAGTTGTGTATAACAACTCGCTAAGCCAACATCTACCTAATAAATTAGCTTGTCCATATTTTATGATATATAAATCTAAACATTTTGTTATAGTCTTAAACGTTACTTCGACTTTTATTTTGCCGACGGGACTCACTATTTCACCGGTATAATAACGCACTTCTAAAAGACTTGGGTTCACTTTACAATGAACAAAGAACTTCTTATAACAGTCGTAACTTATACACGATATAGCACTGCCGGTGTCTATTTCCATGTTTAATATTATACCGTCAACATAAAGATCTATAGTGAATGGTCCAAGTAACTGTGAGGGCGGACTGTTTGTAGTTAAAGAATAATTATTACACTTTACCTCGTCACTGCCAGTGTCCTGATTATCTACGTCCGCATTCTTGAATTCCTGTATATGACAAATTGTTATCATGTTATTTCGCAACTTTGGACACATTTTCTTTAAATGCCCTTCTTGGTTGCATACTCTACAGACTTACATCTTAAACTTGCAACTATGTTCCTCGTGGGCACCCCCGCAGACGATACATTTTTGATTTTTGCTATTTAAGTTTGTACGACTGGCATTCACCCTGTTACCGCTATTAACCCGCACACAAACTGATCTCGAAGGTTTTCGGTTAAATTTTGAAAGCCACAGTTTTTACTCAACCTCTTTAACTCGGCCACATACCTAGCTACATTTTCTTTTTTCTTTTGTATACGTTGACGAAACTTAAATCTCTCTGGTAACTGACTTGGTTTAGGGTTCAGTTAGCTTTTCATTAGTGCTACTAAGTCAGTGTAGTTTTTGTTGGCCGGTTTGTCGGGCGTACACAAATTCACCATTAGATCGTAGGTTTTACTACCAATCATGGTTATCAATGTAGCTACTTGTATCTCTGGCTTCACTTGGTTAGCCACAAAATACTGCTCCAGGTCGACATACGTCTCCTTATCCGTATCCGTCCTTTGTAAGGTCAAACGCTCCTATTTTCCCTATCGACATTTTTGACACTATATTTATTTAATTACGATATGATATACTGTTTCACTATGTACTTATATCGTACGCGTGTAATTCTTTTTGAGTCCTTGTCGCCACTAGAGAGTATTAAACACAGTGAGAAACACGTCTATTGTTTATGCATTTTATTTGAGGACTGGCGATACAGTACAGTACTTATGTTTACATACGTTACAATTATATTAATACACACAAACTTCAACATTTTAATTTGAAACCCTGTAGTACAAGGTTTACTACAAGGACAACACTTATAATGGTACAAGTATTGTACCATATAAGTGTTGAGTTTTCTGTCAAAGACTGGCGCGCGATTGTTTCTGTTTTGGCGTTATGTTTCTCTTTTGGATTTGACACTTAAGAGCGTAGACATGAGGTCCATTTGTTGGTAGAGATTCATTAGTAAAATTTAATCTATTATTAATTGTCTTGTTTCTGTTTCAGGCCAAAGGTGAAGCACCATCTGATGACGGGGATACCGCTGATTTGGAATCTGTTAAGAATTTACCAGACAAGCTCAACTCAGAGACAGAAAAAGAAGTACAAAAGAAGATTGAGGATATGTTTGCTGACTAATTTTAAGTAGTTGTAATTAATTATATTCAGAATATTTTGTGAAATGTAAACAAAGGCACCATCTTTGTTTTATTTTGCAAGCCTCATAAACGAAGCGTTGAGGTGGGTACTACTGTCACTTCACCATAAACAACTGATTTTTCAAACTTAAAATGTCTCTATTTATCATATATTGCACTTGTAAAATAATATACACACAAATATCAAGAAAAACCTCAATTTTTAATACTCATGATATTTTTGATGCCATTTTTGTTTTAAACTAGTTGGAAGAAGATGGTCTCCCATTTGGTGTAACGCCTGACGATAGTCAGGGGCGTCGCTATCCACAGTTTATTGTCACTGACCAGGATGCCGTTCAAATCCCTCCAAAGTAAAGTGTGCGACCTACCTCGCTTGCCAGCTGGGTACTTTCTTCTCCTTAGAGGTCCACGTCTGCTCCCACTAACAGTAGTCCGCCACTCACTCCACTTCAGCAGGTTTACAAAGTTATTGTTCTGTCACACTGCACTTCAGTAACACGAAAGTAGTTACAGTTTTGCACCGAATTTAGATACAGATTGATTGACATTGATTTCTCGGGTATTTAGTTTATATCGATCTAACACGATCGCGAGATGATTCGTGAAGAGACTCATACGTTACCACCGAACACCCACCGAACGGAACTTTTTTCCACCAGCTTCATTCGCCGCGAATAGCCAATAGTAGGTCGCACATACGAGTATCGCTCGCTCATTGGTCAAGGTTCGAACGGCGGCGGAAACAAACGAATAAACTGTGGATTTTGTATGCAACAATAATTTTGAATACGATACACTAGTTAAAAAACTGTTTAAAAAAGTTCTGTCGTGGACGTCCGTGTGTCTCTAGGTATGTTCGGATAATGTAGGTATGTTAACACGATAAAGACCGAAATACTTTACTAATCGGGTCTTTTTTTTGCTCTTACGCTTCAGTATAATTACGAATCGAGCCCTATCACTTTTCACGGTCTGATTCGATGTGGTTTAATTGTTATTAAATAAACAAAAAAATAGTGACTGCCTCGGTGGTGTAGCGGTAGTGTATGCGACTGCTAATCATGAGATCTCGGGTTCGATCCTCGGGTCGGGCAATATTATTGATTCAATTCCTAAAAAGAAAAATTCTTAGTAGCAGCCCGGAGTTTGGAAATGTGCCCGGTAGACTTCAATAGGCTCGCCTCCTATTACGTGGGACTTAAACATAGCTGGCGAGTCGTGGGTGTGTAATAACCCTCTGCCTACCCCTTCGAGGAATTCAGGCGTTATGCTATGTCAGGGAACATCCATTAATTACATCACAATTGCATGATTTTTTGACACCTCCCCCGTCCTTGTCACAGATGGTCACAATTGTGAGACTACATAGTGTGATGTCACATATTTAGCAATTTTACATTTATAAATTTATGAAATTAAAACAGCAGTGTTCCGAAATTATTTTTATTTCCATTTAAATGATTTTTCAATAAAATCAACATCAAATCAAAAAAAGGCATAAAAAATACATTAAAAAGAATTATAGGTAAGTATTATATTAATGAAAGATAAAACTTAATCATCTTGAGTCGATGGACTTTGAACCCATTCCTTTATATCATTTATAACTGGCATAGTAGTCACATCGTTCTCATTTGGACAGCTAACATCAGAAACATTCATTGTGTCAACATCTTCTTCATCTAACCATAAAGCATCATTGTCATCATTCAAACAAAGAATTTCTCTGGCACGTCTAGCAGCAATTCTTTGAGGCCGAATCTTAGCGATAGACAATACTTCTTGCGTTTTATGTAATTTCTTGTGCAGGTTAGTGCCCTTGTATGATGCAAAATATAGACCACAGATGCCACACGATAGCTTAAATAAGTATGCCTCAACACTGGGGCAATAGCTATCATATGGAACTTGTTTCAAATATGATGAAGCTTGGAGATCCAAAGATAGCTGAAGTGACAGTGGAGAGAATTTTCCTTCGCAATCATCTTTTTCTATAGTTACATACGCGTTAGTCGTCTGTTTCATCAAAACAGGTGGTGTTAAAAACCCCTGTCGTAATAGTCGCCAAAGGCTAGATCGTCGCACACCACAACATAGAACATCCTCGCATTTTACTATTTGTAATAAATATTGTGATTCACGTACATGATGTGCGTACCAAATCGCATCATTTTTCAATACCTTAGCCTGTTCGATGTCCAGTCTAAAATCTGTTGGCGCAATGAATTCGGCAACCACAGGAAAATCATCAGTTACCATTTGGCTCCAAATATTAGCCGGCACTATGCCTGCACTCTCAAAGTTTAGTTTTTTTAACTCCAAGTCAGTTGTTCGATTACTGGAATCGAGATGTGAACCGAAATTGTCATGCTTTAATACAACACCAGTAAGTTCACGACTAAGAGGCGCCATTCGTCGTTCCACCCTGTTAAAAGCACTTCTTCCTGGAGCATTTGTAGCAATGTACATAGCATCCAAGGCGAAATCTTTAAAATGTTGTAAAGCTGAAACTATAACTCTCTCGTATCGTGGATTTTCGTCGGGACCATCATTGCAAGTAAAAATAAATACAGGTTTTATAAAACCTCGAGTTCTCATAAAGTTTTTAAAAGCAGGTATTTCAGAAAGTTTATGTACCTATATCTGTGGCATGACTTTCTGCATTAGAAGAAGAATGCTTTCCGCTACGAATAGCTACGTATGTAGGCCCAGAGTGCGTTACAGCGTCAGGTTTCTCCTCACCATCTTTTTTTATAACAATACCTACATAAACAGGGAATAAGTTTATGTTTTTCAGCAACTACAAAATCATGATCCGGTAATTTTACATGATAATCAAGGTGCATTAATATTGGTGCTTGAGCGTTTGCTGCTGTAATAACCAATGGCATCCATGGATAAAAAAAATATTTGATCAGGGCCTATAATTGAAGCTAACGATTCAAGGTTTCTTATCGTAGCAGTACAGAATGGGCCATCTTTATGTTTCAAACGTAGAGTAGAATCTGGTTTGCATAGTTTTACAGGGACAGTAATGACGTCTTTTTCCTTCCTCTGTGTTGACACGTCTGGGAAGAAGTCTCAAGTATAACCCTGATCGACTGATACTATACCCTTGTCTACAATGTTCGGCTTGTAAATCGTCCAATGTTTTGCCGGACCTTATAGTTTCAGTGCGACGTCGATCATCAGCTGCTCCACCAAAAACAGCAATCTCCTTTATGACTTCAAGTAAACCAGATTGGCTCTCTTCTACTCTAGGTCGACTTACAGTATCTCGAAGTTTTAAAGCTGCTGCTAAGTCAGTATTATTGTCACAAAGCTCTAAAAGTTTTTGTTTTTTCGAATCACGACTTTTTTTTTGTTGTTCTGCTGCACTAATCTTTCGCTTCAATAAGTTTTTTCTTGCTGAATATCTTTCCTCAAAGTTGATATTCTTTTTATTGCCTCATCTATAGCAATGCCAGTATCACGTGCTAAAACCAAGCTATTGAGCTCAGATTCCAGAACTACAATTTTATTTCTAGAAGCGCTCTGACTAGGCTTCGGTTTAGGTATTGTTTGAAGTAACTGGCATTCACTTGATTGTACAACAATATCTTTCTTCTCGTCTGTGTCTTCTGGTTTGCCGTGCTTAGTATTTCCCTTCAAGTAGAAATACAAATGTAAGTAATATTCATATACTTAATTGTGTGATGACAACGGCGAATAAAGGTTGGTATAACTTAAATTTATTTAAAAACATTTTATCAGTGTGGTGACGGACTAAGAATACATTTGTCACCATCCGATTCTTTCCCACGGGTGTCGTATGAGGCGACTAAGGGAAGTAAGCAATTGTGTGGTAGGGCTGGGTACCAAGTGGGTGTACTTTCTTGGTATCGGGCCCGAGCGGGTTGGTACCACCATCTCCCGTGTGACCGGCCATGAAGCACATTGTTGCGTTTTGGCTGTAGCAGGAAATAGCCGTTTATTATAAATAAATATTCACAGACATTTTCACACAACGTCCTCTGGTCCTAAACTAAGCTTAACGCTTGTATAGCACAAGCGTTAAGCCACCAAGCGTTAAGGTACCAGATTACGGATATAATACATATATTACTTTTTTTTTTGTAAATGCATACATGTAATAGATAGAAAACACCCAGACGCAGTACAAATATATGTGTTCATCACACAAATATTTGTCCTGAGTGGGAATCGAACCCACGACCTCGTGCACGGAAGTCGGTTACACTACCGACTACGCCACGAGGCCCGCTATTCTTTCATTTCATATTGGTGAAATGAAATGGTGAGCATCGACTTTACAATACTCTCAGTATAGTTGAGTCCATGAGCGACGGTTACCATTTACCATCAGATGGGCCGTGGCTCGTCTGCCAATACATACCTATAATATAACAAAAACACTATTATTTTATATACATATAAAATAATAATGTTTTGATAGTATTTTAGATATTTTTTATATATATTTTTAGCATTTTACATGCTTAGCACTATACATTAAACACAAAGTGAAAAATGTGAAATCGAAAATAACAGTCAGGAGCAGGATTTGAACCTGCATCTTCTGGATACCGTCCAGATGCTTTACCAATTCAGCCATCCTGACAATTGTGAAATGTTTTGATAGCTTTGTAAACAAAGTCAAATACCACAAAATACAAAACAATACCTAAAAGGAGCAAAATGTTTGGATCAGCTAATTTAATTTCGCGATTTCCTTTATAACCCTGTATAAATAAAAAAAACGAGGCCAACATTCAGAGACCACGTCTCTGTTCCGTATGTCATCACTGGTAACACACACTGTAGTAGACCGTACCGTACCTACCGTAGACCTTAGTTTTCAGACATTGCGGAATATTGGACGAGAAGATCTTCCTTAGCATCCCGAACGCTGCCCAGCCGAGTTGGATTCGTCGATTGACCTCTTTCTCGAAGTTGTGACTACCTAACTGGACTGTTTGTTCCAGGTAGACATAGTGGTCGACAACTTCGAGAAGCGCACTCCCGACTAGGACCGGTGCTGAAATGACATGGACATTAGACATGACTTTCGTCTTGTCCATGTCATTTTGAGACCTACTAGTCGGGGAAACCTTGCTGAGATCATTGAGCATGGTGCCAAGGTCCTCCAGCGATTCTACCATGACTACGATGTCGTCAGCATATCGAAGGTGAGTGATGTATTCGCCATTGATGTTGATGCCAAATTCGGTCCAGTCCAAGACCTTGAAGACATCTTCCAATGCAGCGGTGAAGAGTTTCGGGGACATAACATCTCCCTGTCTAACACCTCTCTGCAGTTGGATCGGTTTCGTACTCCTATCCTGAACACGGAATGACATGGTAGCGTTTCTATACAAGCACTTCAGCACTTCGATGTCCCGATAGTCAATTTGGCTCCGCTGAAGGGACTGCAGCACCGCCCAAGTTTCGATCGAATCGAAGGCTTTCTCGTAGTCTACAAACGCTAGACACAGAGGCCGATTATACTCCTCGGTCTTCTGTATAATCTGACGCAGCGTATGTATGTGGTCTACGGTACTATAGCCTCTTCGGAAATCGGCTTGTTCGAGAGGCTGGAAGTCGTCAAGCTTGCGCGTGACTCGATTTGTAATGACCCTCGAAAACAACTTATAGACGTGGCTCAAGAGCGAGATGGGTCTATAGTTCTTCAAGAGGGTTCTGTCACCTTTCTTGAAGAACAGCACCACCACGCTTCTGGTCCACGACTCTGGAACGTCGCCCCCAAGAACGACGGAATTGAACAGCCTCTGAAGAGCTTTTAAGACCGGCTTTCCGCCTGCTCTCAGAAGCTCTGTGGTGATTCCGTCGTCTCCCGGTGCCTTCCCGTTCTTTAGTTGTTTGAGAGCCATTCTGATCTCGTACAGGCTGACATCCGGTATATCTTCGGTAAAGTGCCGAGTTAGCTTGGATCTGGGATCTTGGACCAAGCCGACAACAGGACTCGGATCTGTACAACTGTCCATAGAACTGGTGGACCTCTCTCAAGATCTCATCTCGGGATGAAATGACAGTGCCGTCGTTGGTCCTCAGCTTAGTCAACTAGCTTTGGCCGACAGACAGATCTCTTGCGAACACTTCCGAGCCTTGGTTCCGCTCTATCGCCTCTTTAATGCGGATAGTATTAAATTGGCGAATATCGTGTCGCACAGCCTTGGAGATCTGTCTGTTCAACCGCCTCAGGCAGGACCAATCGGCTGAAGACTGGACTGTCATTTCTTTTCTCCTTTCCATGAGCTTGAGAGTACGGTCCGAGAGTTCATGAGTCCTACTAACGCGACGGGTCTTGAAGTAGGTCGACCCGACCGCGTGGACAGTTTGCACGAACCTGCTGTTAAAATCGCTCGCTGATTCGGTCTCATCTAGGCATTGGAAGCGATTTTGTAGTTCGAGCTGAAAGCTCTCGGGGTTCTGATATTGGGCAGGTGTTGGTCGGAGCGTAGACTTCATCAAGCGTGACCTCTCGACTTTCGTGCTAATATTCAAGATGCCCCTAACTAGTCAGTGATCACTCCCAGTTTTAATCCTGCTGATCACTGAGACATCATTGAATATGTATCGTTTGTCCGACAAGATGAAGTCAATCTCGTTTTTTACTGAACCATCAGGGCTTATCCAGGTCTATTTCCGCTGGGGTTGCTTTCTGAAGAAGGAATTCATCATGTAGAGTCCTTTCTTCTCCAGAAAATCAGCCAGCATCTGGCCCCTGTGGTTCCTCTGCCCGAAACCATAGTGCCCCACTTTCAGCTCATCGTCTGTCCTTTTGCCTAGTTTCGCGTTAAAGTCTCCCATAACCACCGTGAAGTAGGTTTTAGACAAGTGGATGGCCTTCGAGATATCCTCATATAGGGCCTCCACCTCGTCGTCGGGGTGTGTCGATGTCGGTGCGTAAACCTGTATGACCTTCAACGAATACCGTTTGGTTATTCTGAGTATAAGGTATGCCACCCTGCTCGACACACTCTCAATCCTCTCCACGTTGCCTACGAGAGACCTGCGAATGATAAACCCGACACCTCCTTGGGACTGGTGGTCGCCCTCCCGGTGGAAGAGCAAGTTCCCGGACTGGAGGATTGTCGTGCCCTCACCCTCACTTCGGACTTCTGACAACCCCATAATGTCCCAACGGATCTTGCTCAATTCCTCTTCCAGCTTGGTGATTCTCTCGTCGGTCCGAAGTGTCCGAACGTTGTGCGTTACCAGGGCCAGAGGTCGTTGTTTATAGTAGTCTATCCGCGACCGGAGATTCTTCGCACCCCCTGCTCCGCCGTTATAGGGCCCGCTACCGTTAGGCCACGGAATAGCGGATCGAATAAATAATAAATAGAAACAAAGAAATCACGGCAAGGCGCAGTGTGGCGGCATTTATCAAAGGCGGTCAGCTCGTGACAATAGTACAGCGGGTGCAAATTTGCCAACAAAACGCGTAAAAAATATCGATATCGATACTTCAGTCCTTCAAGCGATCTATAAATTTTTGGGTGGACAAGGGGTTTTTTAATTGCGTTTATCCACCTGTACGTATAATTATATCTATGTGTGTCAAATTGCAACCCAATCCATTCAGTCATATGAGCTAGTGGTTGATAGATCAATCAGGCATGCCTTCTTTTTAAACAGACAGAAAATTAAGGGCATAACACTCTATTGAATAGATTTGGGTTGTAATATGCATAAAGAAATAAATAATAATTTAATCCTGGGTATAGTCGTTCATTCTAAGTCCAAACATACCTATATAAGTTTGTGATGTGATGACATCAGGAGAAAAAGATTTGAAAGTGAGGTATTACGATAACTAAAAACAAGTATATAATAATATTTTATTCCATCCATCAGTCATTCGACGTCCACCGCTGTACAAATAAGCGGTCCTTTTTTTTGTTAACGGTCCAAAACGCAAGCTTACGCACGTCACTGGGGTACCAACAGGATCCAGGGGGAGTGTCGGGCTTGATGTCATACAGGCTCGATAGTCATATAGTACCATGATAGCCCTAGATGATATTCATGATCTGGTAATGGAGCCACAATCCCATCAACTTTGGAATCGTTTGATTCGCTTTGACAAGTATTTTGGTCCTAGATGATGTCTAGAGCCTCATGATGATAATTTATGTCCATTTCCGTTATTGTACACATGTCATAATTATACAAGCACGCATTAAAAAAGTTATAATCATTTTATTTCTATACACATTTTTTTTTTAAGTAAATGCTTTGAATGCTAATAATAATACAATTCAAATGATTATGTAATCAATTCGATAAATTAATATAAATTGTTTTATTTAATGGTATGCTGCTAAGCCACTGCTCACCATTTCATTCCGAGCACACAAAATTAATAAATGGACGGCTTCTTCCCACTATATGAAAATTTGTGACGAATAAAAACCACAAATTATTAGTGGTGGATACTAGGTTGGAACCTAAATAGCGCAAATTAATTATTTTTAAAATAAAGGATATTTAATATATCAATATTTTTTAAAACATCGATATATCGATAGTTCTGTTGTTGGTTCTTCCTGCATCCCTAATTGACAGCTGACATACAACAGATATTATATATATTGAGCTAGATAAAGGCTTTGTTCCGATATACACTGCGAGCACTGTGATATCACGTGATCAACAGCTTCCCTAAATATAACAATATGCACTATGGAATATTATTATTATTATTGAATATTATAAATCAAAGATACCCAAACATGGCAAATGTAAAGAAATTGTGTTTATTAAATGAAAGTAATGACAGATCAGTATTACTGGACTGCATTCCGTTATAAACAGTAACCAGTATAGCTAACTATAAAGGAACGACTTCACAGTATACTATATTGACATCACACCTTACAGTGCTCGCAGTGTATATCGGAACACACCCAAATTACGCTATCATTGTAACTATTAAGATGGCGGACGACAGCCGAAGTAAGTCACTTTTTCTAGGTATATGAAGATTACCACCATTACACACCTTCTTATTAGAGCCCAATGGAGCAAATTCAATTCCAGTTTTTTGGCGGGAACGCAAAGAAGATCATGTCGGCGTTCTGCATTATTTTCCTAATCTTGTGTTATTTCAAGTATTAATGTGTAAAAGTGGTGACCTTTTGCTTATTAACTATTTGTGCATGTGTATAAGTGTTGGCAAGTGATGTAATGCGACTTAACGTGTTTTTTCCTATTGTCTCCAAAACTCCATAGAAGCTTCTGTAAGATCGCCATCGTCTTACTGGAGCGGAATTTTGACTTGACTGACTAATTTTATATGACTGACTTCGACTACGACTTGTTTTATGAATAAAACTTACGTATGATGAGAGAATAACGATGTTTAAAAGTTACTGTTAGGCTGATGGTTCTGCCAATGCCTTAAACAAATTAATAAAAAAAAACATCAGCTGAGCAAATTAGCCATGGACGAGTTGTACATATTCGAACTCGATTTACTCGAATCAAAATAATGATTAATACGTGTTGTCACCAGCGCTGACTCGGTGTCAATGTCAACCCGTTAAGTAGCAGTAACTACGAGTACAACTCGTAGCGTGAATATTATGGAAATTCTTATATTGCAGTATTCTTCAAATGAGCGACCGAACTGGCAACCGAGTCAACGAGTAGGCAGCGATTCATCAGCTCGACTATATTGCAGTATGCCTCAAATAAACGTGCGAGCTGAACTGGCGACCGAGTCATCAAGTTGGCAGCGATTTATCAGCTCGACTCACGACTTGATTGCGTCGCCGGTTTGATTCGGTGTCAACGTATCAAGTAGCAGTAATACCGAGTGCAACTCGTAGTGTGAATATTGTGGAAATGATTATATTGCGGTATGCTTCAAATGAACGACCGAACTGGTGACCGAGTCACCGCCGCAGAGTTGGCAGCTATTCATCAGCTCGACTTAATCATACACAGAGATGAGCGTTGATAGGTTGATACGTATTCGTATGTAATTTAGTAGGTTATTTTATTTTAGCATTCAAACACGTTTGTAAATCTGTGGAAATATCAATATTAGCTTATAAATGTTAGGATATTTATGTATTGATCAAATATTAAAATTAGCATATCTACATAAATTAATGAGAAGAGTGATCGGCTCGACTCATGACTTGATTGTGTCGCCGGTTACATGCAACCATATAACAATAATACTCAGGAGCATACAACGGTCGTCGTGACTTATAGGTTACCGAGTAGACTTGGGGAAAAGCGTTATTTTTCGATCGTCGTGACTGTCGTTCCTGTGACAATAAAGTCACAGTGACAAATCAACGTGATTTTGTCACGTCGATTACTCGGTCACACCTGTCACTTTCTGGTTATATGTACTACTCCTGGCACCGATACTTTTGCATTGGCCTTTCGTACAGTTTCGTTCGTGTTCGTTACAAGGTCGTTCCATGGGTCGTTCGGTCGTTCCATGTTACGTATTGTCATGATGTGAGTGACAAAGACAGCTATTGGTATTTATACAACTGAAGTTCTCGGGGAACGTAAGAACAATATACGTGATTTTGGAACGTTGTTACTTCGCGTTAAGTAACAGCGACATATTTTAACGACGGATCGCAGTGACTTTTTCGTCGTGACGTTGTTTACCGAGTTGACTCGGATTCGTGTAAAAGGAAGTCGAGCTGACTCGTTGGTAGAGTAGTTTCAGTTGAACGAGTTAAATAATTCGCGTTGCCCATCGGCTAGAGCAAATTCATATAGTCTGTGAAATTCATATTCAATTCATTAATGATGATTGTTTACTAAATTAATAAATTAATGTTATTTAGTGGCAGGTCTTTTCTTTTTTGATACAATATATTATTAGCCATAGAATTGATCTTTATTCCCTAACATTTATTAATAATCGTTTTCTCACTAGCACAATAGAAATGCCTAAAAACATTAATCAAGATCAAATCGCGATTATGGTGGAGTTTATGGAAAAGTATGTCCTAACTAGTACTGTTTTATGAAATATAAATACCTAATATGAAATGAAAACATTACATCTACAGATTTACAATCTCTATGTACTTATTGCATTTTCAGGAATGGTGACATATCATATCAAATAAATAGCCCACATGGAAGAGTACGACGTCGGGCTCTCTGGCAAGAGCTAAAAAAGCTGTTGGAAAATTGCGGCAACGGTCCTTACAAAAGTGTGGAGCAGTGGGTAAAGGTTAGTGAACACAATCAGTTGACTGAATAGATGTTTATTAAAAGCTACACATTATTTATTAAAAGATTTTTTAGCATTTTGTATTCACATTATTCACTTGAATTCTTTTTAATTTACTGTACCTAGGTATATACTAATATGGCATAACTGCTTTGTTGTTTTGCATGGAAACTTAAGACTTGGAGTGATTTAAAACATCGGGTCAAACGAAAAATTCTATACAATAGGGTCAACAAAGTACAAAGTAGTGATTTGACTAAGAAGTTAAATGATATTGAGCTCAGGGTTGGTGCAATCATGGGTATCAGAAAGAAGAAACCCATAGCTGAGGTTTCTGAAGGTAATGTTGTTATACAATAGTTACTGTTAACTACATTATTTTATATGTCAGGTTTGATGATTAAATGGGTTGGTCAGTATATTTCTTATTCAATGTCTATTAGGGGTTAAGTTTTGAGGTATCTTTAGACGTAATTAACTTAAATATTCCAGCTCCATTGGAAGTACCACTGGAAATACATGCTGCTTCTTCCTCAGAGGTTTATGCAAGCCGCCCCTCCTTAGAGGTGCATGCAAGCCCCTCAGAGGTATATGCGAGCCTCTCCTCAGAGGGGTATGCAAACCCCTCTGCAGATATTGCACCTGAAACTGAACCAGTCCCCAGTGAAGGTAATCCTAACTAAATAAATACTTGTTTGTAGCAAGTGGTGCTAATATGGACCAATTCTCAAAATACTATTTATTTGTAGTAACTCTACAAACTGAACCGCAACGCATCATATGGCTTCAGCAGCAAATCCCGACTGTGCCAGAGTCCCTTGAGAAGTCACATGAGTGTTTTACAAAGATGTTTGTAGAGTCTGAAAACAGAAGGCTGAAATCTGAGGAGGATAGATCTAGGAAGCAGTATGATATAGAAGAAAGGCGGCTAGCCCTCGAAGAAAGACGTCAAGCCCTTGAAGAGAGGTGGCTAGCCTTCGAAGAAAGGCAGGAAGAGCATGCAGAGAGGCTGCAGGACTATGAAAAAAGTCGGCTTCAGCTTGAAATCCTTCGTGAAAACAATCTTCACGAAAGGGAAGCTGTCAGAGCCCAGATTGATAGGGATACCATTAATATACAACAAGAGCTCTTTCATCTCATAAAGCAAGCTCTTAATAAATACCCTGACAAGTAGTTGCTGTGTGTGTTGTGTGTGTAGTTCTGCATGCCTTAAATAATGTGAATAACTATTTGTACATATGTATTAGTTTTAAATTATAAAGGTAACTGCCTACTATTTTATCAGACTTGAAATTACTGTTTAGAATATGTATAATTATACTAATATTCTAAACTGAACTCAGTTGACAGAATGAGAGTGACCAACATAGCCCGCCGGGTTGTGTAAAAATTGAATAAAAATTGTGTTGGTCTATGTTAATAGACGTTTTTCTGATTTACAACTAATGCCTAAGCCATGGACGTATAAGAAACGGACTGCGTCTCGCTAAGACAGAATTGAGGCAAGGTAATGGCGGCGCCTATCTATGTGTGAGTGAATTTAGGGATACCATGTTAGCCAAATTTACCCTTTAAAATATACAGATTGGCAGACAAATTTATTGAAAATGTATATAAAATATACCGCACTATTTGAAAAGGTTAAAAGTAGCCAAAAAAAACACTTTTGCTGTATTTATTTAAAACTTACTGCACAAATCTGTATGAAGAAAGAGTATAATAGTCACAAGTAGTCACAACAAATCTTTGCGTCGTAAAAGCTAGGCACAGAGGGCGAAGTGGGAATTTTGACAATCATACGATAAGTGCTGACCAATTCAAATGTTATTACTTGATTAACAAAACAATCGAATGAGATCATAATGTTTTCATATCTAAGTATATAGGGTCTATTTTTTTTATATTCAATAAAAAGTAGTTATGCGAGCGATTTCAGTGAATAAGCTTTAATCTAGATTTAGAAGAGTCCACATCTTACGATCGATGAATTATATAATTATCGATTACAATTGTTAAATTATAATCGAACATTTTTCGATTAATGCAAACTGTAGAAGACGCACATGCCTTGCGATACAAAAATGGCTACTACGCAGCGTCTTGCAGCCAACTTCAGAGACACAAAGACCACCGTTGTGACTACTGTAGGTATATAGTAAAAGAAAAAGATGTTTGTTTACTTTTTTATTATAAGTACCTAATGTCTAACATCCCATAAGCTGAGTAGTTTTTTATAATGTTGTCTTTTCCTTTGAGAGGTTCTTGTAATTCCCTCTAATTTTGAAATGTGGTGAAATCGAATTGTTAAATATTTTTCCACTATATTTTAAATCTTATTTTATGTTCTGTTCCGGCGAATGTGTATGGACACAGGTAAAGGGGCATTCGCAAGAAATAACAAAAGTTTTAAAATGGCCGAAATTAAATATTTAAGTATTTACTGACGGGCTGAAGTTGTTGACACTGCAATGGTAGTTGAGATATATCGAGTATGTTATAAACTAACGAAATAAAATGATGCTACTGGTTCACCTTATTGATTGTAACAAAAAGATTCTTAGTAAATGTAACAGACTCAGATTCTCAAATAATAATTCAGAAATAAATAGTGATTAAGAAAGTTCTCTTTTATTGTTTTCCATTTTGACTAAAATGTTAATAAGCAGACAAATAGACATATACGGTGGACATCTACCACCTTATTTTATGTCGCTTTCGTTAAATGCGATTTTCTTATGAACATAAATAACACTCGCAAATGCAATTTTATTACGTTAAAACGTATTACAATAGGTATGATTACTTTAATTTAGATTTTGTAAATGCCACTACAATAATAAATTCATGCTACTTATACTACTGACCAACGCAAATTCAAATTAATAAACCATCAGAAAATTTATTGTAATAAAAAAAATATGAATATTGCGTTTTCGATAACGCAGACTACAACAACACTATTAACGATACGTGGCAATCAAATATCATTTTACTCTACAAAATAAAAAATCAGAGTATAAAAAAGTAATAAATATAGAACTATAAAACTCCCATATTTCGGGTAATTTGCACTAGTGAATATTAGCAATACTGAATTATTTTGTTCTAGCGAATTAATATTAATTTTAATGTATAAAATAGGGAACTAAGTGATTAAATTATTCGTTTACCTATGAAATGTGACCCCTGGATTGATTTTTTTTATTTATTTAAATATTTAGTGTCAACAACTTTAGCCCGTCAGTAAATAATTATTTAATCTCGGCCATTTTAAAACTTGTTATTTCTTGCGACATGTTTACCTGTGTCCATACACATTCGCCGGAACAGAACATAAAATAAGCCTAATTAAAAATATAGTGGAAAAATATTTAACAATTCGATTTCACCACATTTCAAAATTAGAGGGAATTACAAGAACCTCTTTAAGTAAAAGAAGACTTTAAAAAAAAACTACTCAGCTTATGGGATGTTAGACATTAGGTACGTATAATAAAAAAGTATACAAACATCTTTTTCTTTTACCATATACCTACAGTAGTCACACCGGATCTTTGTGTCTCTGAAGTTGGCTGCAAGACGCTGCGTAGTAGCCATTTTTGTGTCGCAAGGCATGTGCGTCTTCTACAGTTTGCATTAATCGAAAAATGTTCGATTATAATTTAACAATTGTAATCGATTGAACACAAAGTGAAAAATGTGAAATCGAAAATAACAGTCACGAGCAGGATTCGAACCTGCATCTCCTGGATACCGTCCAGATGCTTTGCCATTCAGCCATCATGACCCTTGCTCCTGACTGCTAATTTCGATAACACATTCATACTTAACGTCTTTGGGTGACGCCTGCACCATCTGTCGGAAGTATTTTCATACATTATAATTTCGATTTCACATTTTTCACTTTGTGTTTAATGTATGTTGCTAAGCATGTCAAATCCTAAAAATATATATAAAAATATCTAAATATTTATAGGGTTTGCGTCATTATTAGGTAAAATCTTAATTGTAAAATTAAGTTTACCTAGTCGGTATAATCCCACCAAGGAGGGGAGAGTGAAGGTTTTTGCAGGTTTCTTGCGAGGGATGTGAAGGTAAGCACAAGATAAGTCAATATATGTGTTGTAGGAAGAGAGACTTTTCCCCTCTCTCTCAATAGTCGCCTTAACCAGCATTATTATGGGTGGCATCACATTTATACTGACGCTTCTAAATTATCCACAGAAAGTGCAGTTGGCACTGCTGTGTGGTACCCCTCCAGCAAAATTTGCCTAAACTTCAAGTGTCCTCCCTCCACCTCGGTCTTCACTGGTGAAGCCATAGCCCTCCTAGAAGCCATACTCTTTGTTGAAGCCCATAATCTTAATAAAACCATCATTTTCTCAGACTAAGAGCTGCCTTCAATCAATCCTATCCAACCCTTTTAGATCCGCTCCCTTGTATCCCATTATGTTGAAAATTAAGCTGGCCCTCTTAGTGTCATAATCTCAACATCAATGTTGTCCTCGCTTGGATACCTGGTCACACAGGTATCCCAGGCAACACAACAGCAGACGCCTGCGCCAAATTGGCTGTTCGCCATGGCACTCTAGAGCATTTTCAAACATATTCCCATGACCTATGTCTTGTTGTCAAATCAATTATGTCGAAATCATGGACTAATATGTGGAACTTTACAAATGTGGAGGGGCATACATTATGCAAACATACAACCAGATTCCCAACACTCCATGGTTTTATAAATTCCGAAAGAACAATAAGTTCGCTATCTCCACAAAATGTCGATAAGACTAGGCCATTCCTGTACTCCTGTGTTCCTTGCCAAGCTCAGGGTTAGGAGCACCGCACTGTGTGAGTGAGTGTGGTCTGGACGAAGGAGAAGCAAACCACATATTTTTTTGCCTGTCCCAAATTACGTTTTTCTCTCTTTGATCTCCTCCCCCGATCTGTTCCTCGTCCTATCTCTTTGAAATGTCTGCTTCCTGACATCTTTTCCCCACCAATTAATAATGCCCTGTGTAAATTTGTAAATAGAAACAATATAAAACTGTAAATATAAATGTCATCACTAACCTTACATGTTTCTAACATCAATTTGTTTGTTCTACTAACCATTAACAATGTGCTATATATGTTGTCCTGTCATATTTCAGTAAACCACCTCGGTTGTATCTAAACCTGTCCATTAACCTGACCAAATTCTGCTTCAATCGCTGCATTCTCTTCCGTTTACGACACTACTATAACGGACTAAACGTTTTTACGGGATTTATACCATGTAAATTTTTATTTACAAGTTTCCGATATTTCGGCACTGTTGCAAGCGCCATGATCACGGAGCAACTGAAGTCTTTGCTGGTGAGAATAGTTTTGATGTGAAACATCTAATGCGTAGGGAGGGTAAAATCGGCTATTAGCGTGGCGACGCTTTTATTTTACTTGTCCCGTTCAAAACTTGCAAGTAAGATTTGACACACTTCCCGGTTTCCGATTGAGCTGAAATTTTACACGCATATATATATATCACGTGACAATGCATTATTTTGATGACATGGAGCTGATGATGGAGCTGGAAGGTGGAGAAAGGAACTCTATAATGAAACAGCGCAACCCCATCAAGTTTGGGCTTGTATGATTCGTCTTAACGATTACTTGGTCTCTAGATGGTATCCAGGGTCTGATGATGGAGCTGGAAGATGGCCATGCGAAACTCTGTAATTAAATGGCGCAACTCAGTACAGTAACTCTGTAATGGAAGGACCCAAACCCATCGAGTTTATACTCGTTTGATTTGTCTTAAGGAGTACTTTGTTAAGTTATGATAATTTTATTTCTATAAAATAATTTCGATGTTTTCACATCTGGTAGACGTCCCGCGACGTCTAGTTTTTTTTATTATTCTGCAGTTAGAAATATCTGTCTACCCGCTTTCTCACGGTGGCTGTACACACTCCCCTATTTGTCTCGCGAACCTGTCGGCCACTCTCGTCTCGTAGAAGCTCGACACGAGAGCACACCATGTACACGCTCTTTGTATCAATTGAACTTCGGATGCCCGTCGCAATGGACGTGGAAAAAACAATTTCGGCGTTTATTTTTTTTATTAGTTATTGTAATTTTTTAATCATTTACCATAAAAAAAAGATATATTAAACCATGGCAATACAAAACTCAAAATCTCTACAATATATAATACTCAAAATCACCTTTAGACGCTACGGTAGCGTCGTTTTGTTCGAATTTACTTAAAAAAATAAAAAGACAATACCAAAGAATCTAAATAGAAAATTCTGTAAAAGATCCTAAGCAACTTTGGTTCAAAATAAATGAAATTACTCAATTTAAAAAGCCGAAATCTTCAAATTTAACTCTTTTACATACCACACCTAACCCAAAAGATTCAGTAAATCGTGTGAATCAGTTCTTTGCCACAGTGGGTAAAACCTTGGCTGAAGTCATTATCTGTAGTTGTGACCCATTAAGGAGTAACGTAGTTACTAAATCTCATATGTCTTCATTTGTTTTACTTGAAACTGACCAACAGGAAGTGGACAGTATTCTTATGGGTCTTGGACCTGGGAGTGCACTCGGCTGGGACGGTATACCCACTAGATTTCTGAAAATAGCTAGGGATTCTGTGGTCCTTTTAATTACCCAGCTAGCTAATCTATGTCTTGAAACGGGAAAGTTTCCTTCTGTTTTTAAGCGGTCCATTGTAACTCCTGTGCATAAGTCTGGGGACGTGAATGACATAAGTAATTACAGACCAATCTCTGTTCTACCTTGTATCTCTAAAATTTTAGAAAAACTGATCAACAATAGGCTCATAAAATATCTGAATAAATACAAATTATTATCGAACTCTCAATATGGGTTCAGAAAGGTCTCTCTACACAAGACGCTATTAAAGCGATGACAACTGAGATTACCGCTAAGGTTGATAAGGGAGATAGTGTCTAACAGTATTTTTAGATATTTAGATATTTTTATATATATTTTTAGCATTTGACATGCTTAGCACTATACATTAAACACAAAGTGAAAAATGTGAAATCGAAAATAACAGTCAGGAGCAGGATTTGAACCTGCATCTTCTGGATACCGTCCAGATGCTTTACCAATTCAGCCATCCTGACAATTGCTCCTGACTGCTAATTTCGATAACACATCATACTTAACGTCTTTGGGTGACGCCTGCGCCATCTGTCGGAGGTATTTTCATACATTATACCGACCAGGTAAACTTAATTTTACAATTAAGATTTTACCTAATAATGACGCAAACCCTTTATATATTTAGATATTTTTATATATATTTTTAGCATTTGACATGCTTAGCACTATACATTAAACACAAAGTGAAAAATGTGAAATCGAAAATAACAGTCAGGAGCAGGATTTGAACCTGCATCTTCTGGATACCGTCCAGATGCTTTACCAATTCAGCCATCCTGACAATTGCTCCTGACTGCTAATTTCGATAACACATCATACTTAACGTCTTTGGGTGACGCCTGCGCTATCTGTCGGAGGTATTATTAGTATTGGAAAATAAGGATGGCTGAATTGGTAAAGCATCTGGACGGTATCCAGAAGATGCAGGTTCAAATCCTGCTCCTGACTGTTATTTTCGATTTCACATTTTTCACTTTGTGTTTAAGTATTTTTAGATCTCAAGAAAGCTTTTGACACTGTTTCCATCAGCATCCTTCTAAAAAAACTAGAAAAAATTGGAATTAGAGGGATTCCACTTAAACTATTTCAAAGTTATTTGCAAAACCGGAAACAGCAAGTTAAATTGATAATTTCACTAGCCTGGAGGAAGATGTAGTTTACGGAGTTCCTCAGGGAAGTGTTCTTGGCCCGACACTATTCCTGATATATATATAAATGATCTTTATAGTATATAGGTGCAGTGGCGGGCAGATCTTTTCCTATGCAGATGACACTGCAGTTGCTTTTTCAGGAAGGTCATGGTCTGCTGTACAGGGTAACGCAGAACAGGGTCTGACTGTAATAGCTAGCTGGCTTAAAGCAAATTTATTAACTCTAAATATTAGTAAATCGAACTTTATCTGCTTTACGACGACTATGAGGTCGCAACCAAGTAGTGATTATGGCATTCTGATTCATGAATGTGGTGGTCTGCTTGGTCCTGATTGTGGATGTCGGAGTATTGAGAGGATTAGCTCTACCAAATATCTGAGCGTTGTAATAGACCAGCGGTTGACATGGCACCCCCATAATGAGGCTCTCATGGCTAGAATCCGAAAGCTTGTATGGATTTTTAAAAACCTACGTAAAGTGACACCTGCACTGCTACTTAATAAAATTTACATTGCACTGGCTCAGTCAGTCACAACATATTGTATATCGATATGGGGTGGTGCGTCAAAACCAAATTTTTAGAACTTGAAAGAGCTCAGAGGTTAATCATTAAGATAATGTATTTTAAACCATTTAGATACTCGACAGACACCCTTTATAGGATTAGCAATTTATTGTCTGTAAGAAAATGTTATATTTTAAACATCACTTTAAGTTTACATAAAAGCATATTATATCTTACAATCCAGAATATCAGGATAAACGACGTATTCACCTAGAGTTCACACTGTTTTTGGCAGACGTCAATACACTACGCAGTCATCGTACATCTACAATAAATTAAATTCGAAATTAAATGTTTATCCCATGAAACTCCATGACTCCAAAAAAATCATCACAGATTGGTTAAGATCTCTAACGTACGAAGAAACAGAATTTATCTTGCTTAGAATTTGCTGAATATACACACAAAAACACCTCAAAATGCACACACGAACATATCACACAAACAAACACAAGCACATGCACATATAGACATATAGAGCACATATAGAGATCTAATGCGGAGGGAGAGTAAAATCGGCTGTTAGCGTGGTGACGCTTTTATTGTACCTACTTGTCCCATTCAAATTTTGCAAGTTAAATTTAACACACTTCCCGGTTTCCGATTGAGCTGAAGTTTTACACGCATGTGTATATCACGTGACAATGCCATATTATGATGACATGGAGCTGATCTGATGATGGAGCTGGAAGGTGGCCACAGTAACTCTATAATGAAATGACGCAACCCCGTTGAGTTAGGGCTCGTTTGAAATGTCCTGACTAGAACTTCAGTCATAGATAATATCCAGGGTCTGATGATAGAGTTGGAAGGTGACCACAGTAATTCTGTAATGAAATGACGCAACCCCACCGAGTTTGGAATCATTTGATTCGTCTTGAAGAGTACTTTGTCTTTAGGTGGTATCCAGGGTCTGATGATGGAGCTAGAAGGTAGCCATAGGAACTCCGTTATAAAATGACATAACTCCATCGAGCTTGAGCTCGTAATTTTTGTCTTGACGAGTACTTTGTCTCTAGATGGTATCCAGGGTCTGACGATGGAGCTGGAAGGGCCACAGTAGCTCTGTAATCAAACTACGCAACCCTATCGTGTTTATACTCGTTTGATTCGTCTTGAGGAGTACTTTGTCAAGTTATGATCATAATTCTACAAAAAAAATTCGATGTTTTCACATCTGCTAGACGTCCCGCGACGTTTGGTTATTTATTTTCTTTTTCTTTTTATTGTTTATGTTTGAAAACAACTTTTTTTTTGTATATGTAAAAAATTGTAACCTGGGAAGTAGCGAGGCAGCCCCAATACAAGTATTTTTATAACTTACTGGGGCCGATTCATAATATTGTAAACTACAAATATGAGATTCAAATAAATATATTATTATTATTATTATGGCGAAAAAGAACTTTTTAGTTATTCAACAGGAATATATATATTTTTTTTATCTTCCAAGGGGATATCAAAATCATTGCTTATCGGCAACCAAACGTCGTGTAATAGTTGCTTATCCTTGTGCCTAACATTCTTAGGATTCCATAATAGTGATTGCCTTTAGTAGGCTTCTAAAAAGCGTTAGAACACATCGTTGTCGCACGCAGAAAGCACGTCTTTACGCGAACGCAGTTGGCACCTTGGCAGGCAACTAAGCAAACGAATGTGTATGTACAGGCACGGTCTCGTTTTATCGCGAGACTTACCGAGACCCTTTGACTTGAGCACAAAAAACCGACACTCTTCCGAGATATAGCGAGAGCCCCGAGACGAATGAAAGAAAAACACATTAGGGCTTATTAAATAATACCCAGGAAAATCGGCGATAGCACAACACCTTTTGGAGGCAGGCATGAATCACTACATCTAGAATTTACACAATCCTCAGATACTCTCGACAGAACGCCACTATATACCCGATTGGTGAGAGAAGCCATTGAAATCAAAATTGAAATCACGAAATACAAAAATTTCAACCGTGAAGATGGTTTCCAATTATCTAGCACCTGGCATCCCGTGATTCGTCTATGTACAAAGAAGAACAGAAACACCTCAGAAACCAGGGTCGACACCGTAAGTGTTGTGTAGTGAACGAGCTCGATACGTGAGTGAGACCAGTGGTAGTGGTTCCAATGATAGTGTTGCGGGTCATAAACGAGTGAGAAAGCGGGTAGACAGATATTTCTAACCGTAGAATAATAAAAACTATTCCCACCCGCAAAGACTTCAGTTGCTCCGTGATCATAGCGCTTGCAACAGTGCCGAAATATCGGAAACTCGTAAGTAAAAATTTACATGGTATAAATCCCGTAAAAACGTTTAGAATGATAAGTGATCATGAAAGTTTGAAATTCTATAAACCATAATGGACTCTGGCGGAATTGGGTCCTGCGGACGCAAAGCCAAAAGACAAAGAAGAAGAAGAAGAAACAGTTTTATAATTAGTTTAAATAACAAAAATGACATAAAAAATATCATCAGTGTTAAAAATAGTGTTTTTTCTTGATACGTGTGTGTATATATTAATTTACAAGTGCAATAATATTGGATGAAAGGTAAATGATATAGAATCCTATGACATAGTAATTTTATTTTTTTTACTGACTTCATCTGAAATTAGTCTACCAATATCAACTACTAATTTACATTCTATTTTTCATATTTAAACGTTTAACAGATAATTTAAAAAAAAAGTAAAAAAATATAAAATTCGTAAACAGACCCTAATGCGCGTAAAATAGGAATGATTTCTACCAAAAATAGGTAATAAAACTATCTCCAGGCAATTCAAGTGTATTCGACACCCGCTTGGCCTCCTACAAGGTCGCTGGACTCGCTGGCACAGGCAGGACCCCCCCTCCGCCACCCGATCGCCCTTAATTTATTATTTTTCAGTCGCATGCAATTACACACAATTAGTGACGTCGTGTGATCTATTTTTCGGACGGGCTTCGTGGCGTAGTCGGTAGTGTAACCGACTTCCGTGCATGAGGTCGTGGGTTCGATTCCCACTCAGGACAATTATTTGTGTGATGAACACAGATATTTGTACTGCGTCTGGGTGTTTTCTATCTATATTTATATGTATGTATTTACAAAAAAAAAGTAGTATATGTATTATATCCGTAATCTGGTACCCATAGCACAAGCGTTAAGCTTAGTTTGGGACCAGAGGACGTTGTGTGAAAATGTCCGTAAATATTTATTTATTTATTATTTACAATATTGCGCTAACGTGCATGTGTCTGTCGATCACTCTCGCTATGATAATGTAAACATGTTAAGAGTATAGCAATGGTGCGGTGTTACATCCTGTCTGGTTAAAGCAGCCACGGCAGAGGATAGGTCGCGAAGTACCTGTGAACTGGCCGACCAGATCACCGGACCTTACTGTGGGCCGAACTAAAACGGTCAGTGTATACTGAAAAAGCTCGCAGTGTGAGTGAATTAAAAAAGCGCTTAGTAGACGCTTTTGATATTTTAAAAAGTGATAGACATCCTTCGTAGATTATGAAACAGTTTACAAAGATGCTAATTTGTGTTTAGAAAAAAAAATGTGGACATTTTCTAACAATTACTGCGATATAGCTAAAAGGTAGATTTTAATTATTTTGTAGATAATTAGTCAGTATATTTTGTAAATAAGTTGATTTCAACCTTTTAAATACTCCTAGTATGTTGTAGTTCAAACGTAATATTAGTAAGTAGGTAGGTAATTGGCCGTGTGGAGCCGGGTTTAGAATTGTTCCACCCCTCTCTACCCACGGGAGTCGTAAGAGCCGACTGAGGGAATAACGGGGTGGTGGTCAGCAGCACTTCTTCGAGTATTTACAACATCCACTGCGATCGCCAACCCGCCTGCCAAGCGTGGTGATTACGGCATTATCCCCCATGACGGAACCGCTCGTTGTAGCGTTCTCTTGGGGAGGCCTATGTCCAGCAGTGGGACGATGAAAGGCTGATGGATGGATGGATGGAACGGTAGGTAACTACCTATTATTTAATTTTGTTTATTCCGGTTTCATTATGATGACTAATAATAAAGATTTAAATGAAATACTACTACAGCATGTTAGAAAGTCCTAAGCCTATAAAAGTATGAATTCCCTTCATCGAAATCTGTGAGATATCAATTCGGAGAGTGTAAAAACCACAACAGTAGAAAGGCGTAGGTAGGTACTTAAGCTATTTCGCTCGCACTTTTTGTTCATTTGCGTTCGGGCCGTGGTTAGGCATAGGATTCTAGGCATTTATTTTACTATTAAGCACACGCCGTTGTAGGATGCCTTGTTTTTAAGTATTTTATAGGTTTTTGCGAAACTTACATAATAGAAGTGCTAGTACACTATTATTGTCGTTAATAGATTCTATTCCACATACATAATACACCACATTAGGGCCAACACGGTAAAAAAATTCACCCGGTATATTATTAATTTATGACAATGTTGAAAAAACAGTTGTTCTGCATGAAACGAGAGTAATAGCTACCTCAACGCTTCGCTTATGAGGCGTGCAATTGGCAAAACGTTGTGTTTTTGCATAAAACAAGGCTTAATGCTAACCATACTATAAGCCGTTCTTGGACCGATGACACTGCAGCATCTACGTCCACAGTTCCTGTTGGAAAAGGATCTCGACTTATAATTTGTCACGCCGGAACCATCAACGGGTTCGTCGAAGGTTCTCTCATGGCTTTTGCGTCAAAACCACTGGAGACTACCATGAAGCCACCTGCCCGATCCCAAAAGAAAGACGACATCGTCGCAAGGCTTCAAAAAAATGGCGTAGGTGCAAACATAAATATGTTAAAAGCGGAATTAGTACGTCTTTTAAAAGACAACAAACCAACCAAGATCCGATACGTCATTGACGATATAGCGTTATAACATGGGCACAGAGTTATACGGTTACCGCCTTACCATTCTGAATTTAATGCAATTGAGTTGGTGTGGGCTTAAATTAAGGGATATGCTGCAAGACACAATATAGAACTTTACCACAGCAAAAATGCTAAAAATATTAGAAGCTTGTGAACATGTGACTAAAGGAGACTGGGTAAAGGTTGTGAATAGAACTGTTAAATTAATAAGGGAAGATTATGACAGAGATGTGAAAATATATAATATTTTAGAAAACGAACTTATAATTAATGTATGTAGGTGATGATAGCAGTGACGACATTGAAAATAGCAGTATGGACGAATCTGATTAAATATAGCCTTTTGTGGCAATTTTATTGGTCTCTTTTTGTATTAATTTGTTTCTTGTGTGCATATTCATTTTCATTCCAATATTCAGTTCGTTCAAATGTATAATTTCTTTCGCATGGATTCCATGCCATTATGGCGTCACTGGGAATGTTAGAGCTGACAGTCTTTCAAATGAGGCTGTTAAAGATGAGGATGTTTTTCCATATAAGAATTTTAGCCATGACGTGGTAAGTTTAGCTAAGGTTTTTGTTAGAGTTGTGGCAAAAGCTCTGGATTAAGACCTGTAAAAATAAAGGTAGATACCTACTACTATTCCATTCAAAACACTATTCCATTAAAGCCTTGGTATAACAGGATGTTCTTTAGAAAAAACGTTATTAGCCGTATTATTCGTATGCGACTGGGACATGTTTGTAACCTGCCCAACTTGCCAGATTTCCAAACTGCGATAGCCATAGGGAAAAAAAAGTAAATATACCTTAATATGATATGATTGATATGCCTGTATGTAGGTTTACATTTCATTATTTACGCACTAGATTCATACGTAGTCAAAATGATTCATGATTAGTATTTACGCTGGTAAAATATGATTAGTATTCTAGGGTTAAAGATCTATACTCCTCAATTCAGACAATGTTATTTAATTATGAAGACTGAAGACTGAGCATCTAATAAGTTATTAGGTTTAATGTTAGGGGGCCAGCGGCTGAGGATGGTGTCTGATGAATTTTTGTGTGAGGCACAAGGAGGTTTTAGGTGGAGGGGATGCATGGATCAAGTGTTTTCTCTGCACAACATTGTGGAGAAGCATCTGGCTGTAGGCCAGAGGGTTTTCTGCAGTTTTGTGGATTTGGAGAAAGCATTTGACACGGTTGTACGAAAGGAACTTTGGGACATTTTGCCGGAGTATGGTATTAATGGTAGACTGCTACAAGCGGTGCAGTCAAACTACATGGACTGCAGAGCTTGTGTGCTGAATGATGGAATGTCACCCTGGTTTGATGACAATATCGGCGTTAAACAGGGCTGCGTTCTATCAGCCAGACTGTTTATCATATATCTGGATGTCTACAAAGGTTGAATGAAATGAATGTGGGAGTTCAGATGGGCGACTCAGTGGTTAACTCTCTGCAGACGATGCGGTTTTATTAGCGCAGTCTGCGTCTGACCTGCAAACCCTAGTCGACGTAATGGCAGAAGATTGTAAGAAAAGGGGCCTACGTGTGAATGTAAGCAAAACCAGAACAATGGTTTTTGAAAGAGAAGAAGCCAGAACCGATGTTAGAGTAGCAATAGGAAATGGTGTGCTAGAACAAGTGGATGAATTTGTATATCTTGGATGTGGATTCAGTTGGGATGGAAGGTACACCACTGATGTAGAAAGAAGAGTGAATGCGGGAAATAGAGTGAACGGAGCATTGGGACAACTTCTCGGCAGCCATCACCTCAGCCAGAAGGCACGTGTTGCAATACACAACGCAGTGCTTGTCCCAACGTTATTATATGGAAGTGAGAGTTGGGTATGTAAAAAGGAGCATGAGAGCAAAATCAATGCGGTCGAAATGCGATCTCTGCGGAGAATCTGTGGAGTGAGGCTGACTGACCGCATTCGTAACAATGACGTAAGAGAGCGAGTAGGTATAAAAGAGAGAAATATTTAATTTCCTGATATACTTAGTTTCTATTAAAGTAGTAGTTGTTTAGATATACTACTATAAACGAGAGGAATCGATCCGGAAATATTCCATTTCCGTATCGAATAATTTCGCAACGTCACTATTTAGTACTTGTCATAATCATACCGTTGCAACACTGATTCTGGCGGGAATTTCGAGAACGTGACCATCGAAAATTTTCAAAATACTTAATTTCTTTAATTTTTGTGGCATAACGTACTAGAAAAACGTTGACTTGGACATAATAAATAACAGAAATGGAAGGAAATGAGGGGGCCGGGGATAACCTGCCCACCTCACTTAAGCGTCCTCCGCCGTGAGGATGGTGGAGAACCAGGAATGGACTGCGGAGTTGGCGGCGGCGGTGAGCCTAGTGACTCATACTTACCTTATAAACCGAACTACAAAAGACTTTATCCTGATAATTCCATTAATACAGAATTCAAGGTTTTCGTGGGGTCAAACAATAGGGATAGATTAGGGAATAAAAGCCCTATATACTTGAACCACATATTTTCATCAGAAATTAAAGGTGTGACGGCAATTCAACGAGTGAATGCCAGTAAAATTGCAGTAATATTCAAACAATATGATACCGCTGATAATTTTATTAATAATACAGTATTCCTTAAAAAATATGAAATGCGAGCATTCATCCCAGCTGCACAAATTGAAAAAACTGGTATCATTCGATATGTACCAGCTAACATATCCAATAAAGAACTATATACTAAACTTAAATCAATGTATGAGACAATAGCAGTAAGAATATTCACAAAAAAAATTGGCCAAGAGGGTGTACCACTTCAGACAGTTAGCATCACCTTCTTATCAAATTTACTACCAGACAATGTACAGTATGATCTATTCTCATATAGAGTATTTGAATACGTACCACCACTACAACAATGTTTTAGATGTTTTAAATTTAATCACTCTGCAAAGATCTGTAATAGTAAGCAAGAATGCTCCATTTGTGGAGGTGAACACTTGTATAAGGAATGTGACAAACCACCAGAAATTTGCTGCATAAATTGTAGTGGACCTCATCTAGCAATTTCTAGATTATGTCCGATTAAAATGGATTATAGAAAAGAATATTACGAAATAATATTACTTATGCAAGTGTCACTACAACTAAACAATATAAAAATACTGTGGATTTTCCTCCACTCACCCCTCCAAAAACACAATTTGTAAATAAGCCTGTAAATAAACCTGTACATATTTCTATTAATAAGCCTATTGTATATAATGTAAATAAAAGTGTAAATAATCCTATAGATGTCTCTCCTAACAAAGACATAAAAGCCCAAATAGTCACCAACAATTATGTACTTATGTGGCCCTAGTACAGACATTGGAGCTGGGTAACAACACACAGGGCACACCTGTAACTATGAACTCAATTAACGATGTGTTAATTAAAAATGTTAAATAATGGCAAGTCCCACTAATAACAAGCTACGTATTGCTCAATATAACATACAAAGTGCAAACAATAAAAACCCTTATTGAAACAATTTTTAAAATCACAACATATTGACATCTGTTTACTTAATGAAACTTGGTTCAAAGACAATAGTTTTAAAATACCCGATTACAACATTCACAATAGAAATTCAATTAACACGCATAATGGAGTAGCAATATTGATTAAACCACATATAAAATACAATATTTTAAACACCACATTCTATGAAGACATTAAGACAATTGCTATATCTATATCCACTGAACATGGAAGCTTAAGTGTGCTCTGTGTATATTGCCCACCTGGTGGGCGCATGCAAATTAATAGACTACATGCTTTAATTAAAAACCTTCCACAACCCATATTTGTAAGTGGTGATTTCAATGCTCACCACATTGCAATTGGTTGCATAAACACCAATGGACGCGGTCATGCTTTGTTTAATCTTATAGATGAGTTGGAATTGTGAATTTTAAATGATGGTAAATTCACTACAGTTAATTATCCAAGCTGCAATCCCTCAGTTATTGATGTTAGCTTTGTCAGCTCAAATCTTGCATCATTGTGTGAATGGTCTGTCTGACACCATGGGAAGTTATCATTACCCAACAATAACAGAGATCACATTGTGCATAGATAGATATCAAATTTATTCCCCAGTTGATAAATTCCTGTACAAAAAAGCTGATTGGAAGACGTATAAAAACCTCTAGAAAACAATCTTTAATAACCTGGTCTTTAGATTCCATCCATCCATCCATCAGCCTTTTAACGTCCACTGCTGAACATAGGCCTCCCCAAGGATGGGGGATAGTGCCGTAATCGCCAAGCTTGGCAGGCGGGTTGGCGATCGCAGTGGATGTTGTTAATACTCGAAGGAGTGCTGCTGCCCACACCCTCGATATTCCCTTAGTCGGCAAATCGATACGGCATTTCGCGCGGGTCGTCTAGTTTACTATGAATTTGTTTCATTAATTGAAATGAAAACTTCTTTAGGCGCGTTGAGCACTTTTTGGGTGAACAAAAATCATGGAACTCGCGTCATAGTCACCGAACGCTCCGATCTTCTTTAGGCGCGTTGATTACTTTTTGGGTGAACAAAAATCATGGAACTCGCGTCATCGTCATCGAACGCTCCGATAGAAGTGAAAGTAAGTAACTTGTGAATTGTATCGTCGAGCTATTAGATTATTTTTGAATTATTTTTGGTTTAATAAAGAAGTGTTAATGACCAGTAATGGTTCGATACAATTCACAAGTTATTTAGTTTTTACTTCTATCGGCAGTCTACAAAGACTGCCCCGCATGTTTTTTTTTTTAAATACCGTTTGGAGGTTAGTTAATTAATTTGGTACAAATAAAACAAATCATTCACTCAGTTACATCCATTTAACCCGAGTCACGTAACTCGAGGTCAATTCAAGTTACGAGAATTTAAACTCGAGTTAAATCGAGTTGTGTTTATTACGAGTTGGCACATCTCTAATATAGAGCATTAAAACTATACAGAAGAGAGCCAACTATAAATAACTACATAGACTACAAAAGAAAAGATGCAATTAAAAAAAGAACCATTTCAGAGCAGAAAAAAATAGGATGGAATAACTTATGCACATCATTTAACAGAAAAACCCCCATAAGTAAGATCTGGAACCTCTTAAAAATGTTTAAAGGCATAAAGGCTGGCAACAAATCTTATAAAGATGAGCATATCTACCCACTACTCAATAAATTATCCAATAATAATAATTTAATCAATACTGATGACTTACATAACTTTTTTGAAAACAATAATAATAATCAAAATTCAAAATTTCTGCTAGAACACTTTTTATGGTCCGAATTTACAAAAAGTTTACAATCACGACGTAATACGACTCCTGGATTAGATGATTATCCTTATATTATCATTAAAAATTTAGATGACTGCACAAAAAATATTTCTTAACATCCTTAATTTACTTTGGAACAATATAACTATTCCACAGTCATGGAAATCACAGTGTATTATTCCAATACTTAAACCAGATAAAGCGCCTGAGCTTGCCAGTTCATATAGACCAATCTCATTTTCATCATGTCTCGGGAGAATATTTTAAAATATGATTAAAGTTCGTCTGGATTGGTATGTTGAATCCAATGCTATTATTCCACATATACAGTATGGCTTCCGTAGAGGGCGTAGTTGTGCAGATAGTTTTATTTCTTTAATCTCTGATCTGAAACATGCCAAAAATAAAAGACTACAAACTATTATAGAGACTACAAACTATTATAGATACTAGATGTTCAGGGAGCTTTTGATAGTATACTTGTCAAAGTTATGGCTAAGGTACACATACCTGGACAGTTATGTAAATGGATATATAACTTTCTGAGTAACAGGACACTATATAAAACACAACAATACATTATATGGCCCAAAAACAGCTTCTAGAGGTATTATGCAAGGTTCAGCTATCTCTCCTTTACTGTATAATATATATACATGTGAAACTTGTAAATATGTAAATACTTCTGATGTAAATATATTACAATTTGCTGATGACATACTAATATACTCCAGTAACTATAGCCTACAAACTGCAATGAATAATATAAATACAGCTTTATTCCAAATATTCCAATATTACAATGAATACCTCCATTTAGAAATAAACACAGCAAAAAGTAGTGTTCTACTCTTAGGCAATGAGACCCCTTTTTTTATTTTTTTTATTTTAGGTGGGCAAAAATGTCCTACCGCACACCCCGCTGCCCGGGGAGACAACGAGGTAGCGTGGGGCTCTCACCCACTAAAAACCCACCGTGCAACCCTCACCCGCCCTTGCTACGATGGATCACGGGTACCGCGTCGTTTCACCGCGATCCGCAGGCGGCAGCCCCTTCGGGCACCCTCTCTTGTGCGACGCCCCGCACACTTGGGCGTCACACCTTCGCGGTAGGCTTCCGCGGACGGCAGGGTATTCCCCGACCCCACCGCCCGCAGCCTCGGCTAGGGCGGCATCAGGCGCAGGTAAGCGCGCGCACGCCGCCTCGCACGCCGGCGGCGAATCGGGTCCGCGAAAGAGGATTCCTCCCGGACCCTCTCCGCCACCTCCTTCCGCGAGATGACAGTCTCGCAGTAGGTGGCGACCGCGGTCCAGGCCCTGTCACTGCCAACCATCGCTCGCGCAACGGCCGGCAGCGACAGGTCCACGCCTATGACTGCAGCGAGTTCCCGGCGCTGCACATCCCAGGCCGGCCACGACTCGAGCGTGTGCTGCGCCGAGTCCTCGCCGCAGTCGCAGTGGTGACAGCCTGGGGTCGTCTTCCTCCTAGCGATCGTGTGCAGGTATTTGCCGAAGCAACCATGCCCCGACAAAACCGTTTTTTTTATTTTTTTTTTATTTTAGGTGGGCGAAAATGTCCTACCGCACACCCCGCTGCCCGGGGACACAACGGGGTAGTGTGGGGCTCTCACCCACTAAAAACCCACCGTGCGCCTTCACCCATCCTTGCTACGGCGGATCACGGGAACCGCGTCGTTTCTCCGCGATCCGCAGGCGGCAGCCCATTCGGGCACCCTCTCTTGTGCGACAACTCGCGCACTTAGGCGTCACACCTTCGCGGTAGGCTTCCGCGGACGGCAGGGTACTCCCCGACTTCACCGTCCGCAGCCTTGGCTAGGGCGGCATCAGGCGCAGGTAAGCGCGCGCACGCCGCCCCGCGCGCCGGCGGCGAATTGGGTCCGCGAAGGAGGATTCCTCCCGGGCCCTCTCCGCCGCCTCCTTCCGCGAGATGACAGCCTCGCTGAAGGCGGCGACCGCGGTCCAGGCCCTGTCACTGTCAACCATCGCTCGCGCAACGGCCGGCAGCGACACGTCCACGCCTATGACTGCAGCGAGTTCCCGGCGCTGCACATCCCAGGCCGGGCACAACTCGAGCGTGTGCTGCGCCGAGTCCTCGCCGCAGTCGCAGTGGTGACAGCCTGGGGTCGTCTCCCTCCTAGCGATCGTGTGCAGGTGTTTGCCGAAGCAACCGTGCCCCGACAAAACATGCACCAACCGGAAGGTGAGGACCCCGTGCTGCCACCCTGCCCATTCTTCCAAGATCGGCTGGAGCGCCCCCACGGTCCATAGACCAGCCCGGGGCGTCTCCAGCCGAGACCCCCACTTTAGGACGGTGGCGCGGCGGGCATCTTCCCGCCACGCTGAGATTGCGCTCGGCGAGGGGCGGCCCGCCCGCGCCGTCGACGCCCGCCTATAAACGTCGGCGAGCACTTCCGCCTCCAAATCCCACGGGGGGGTACCGGCCAACGCGCAGGCTGCATCGCACGAGACCGTGCGGTACCCGCGTATTGCCCTGACCGCTACGACCCTCTGTGGACGCCACAGAAGGGCCCTATTGCGAGCGACCAGGGACTCCGCCCACACGGGCGCGCCGTACAGTGCCATTGACCGTACTACCCCCGCGTAGAGTCGTCGACACGCGATACTCGGTCCGCCCAAATTCGGCATCAGTCGCCCGAGGGCGGACGCCGTGCCGACGAGCTTTGGCGCAAGACGGCGGAAGTGCTCGTCAAAGTGCCACCGTCCATCCAATACCAGGCCCAGGTATTTGATGTGGGCCTGGATTGGAAAGCCCACACCATTGACCGTTATCGAGGCGCCGGCGGGTGGGCCACGTCGGGGCCCATGGAAGAGTAGGGCCTCAGACTTTTCAAGGGCCACCCTAAGCCCCAGCGCCTCGATCCGCCTGACCACCTCCGCGGTTCCTGAGGTGGCCAGCGTTGCCGCCTCCTCTGAGCGTATCGTCTGCGTAGCAAATTACGCCCAGCCCGGGGGGGAGCCGGCCACGGAGGACCCAGTCGTAGCCGATGTCCCACAGGAGTGGCCCTAGAACCGAACCCTGCGGGACGCCGCACGACATAGCCCTCCTTACAACGTCCCCTTCCCGGTCCACGAAGAGGACGTTGCGGCCGTCGAGGTAGTCCGCCACCAGCCGCCTTAGGTAGAGGGGCACTCCATGGTACCGGAGTGCCTCCTTGATGCAGCCGAATGGCAGACTTTTGAAGGCCTTGGCGATGTCGAGCGACACCGCCAACAGCACATCCCTCGAGGTGACGGCCTCCGCAGCCGCGGCCCTCAAGCGCAGGATGGCGTCGACCGTAGACCGACCCGCCCGAAATCCGAACTGGGCATCGGACAGGTCGGGGCCGACTTGCTGGGCGCGGAGCTTGTTAAGCGCCGCGCGGTACGGGCGTCCCCAGGGGTCACGTTTGAGACCTTCCAGCATCTCCTGCCTTTTCGCATCTTTGGCGCGACAGATGGCCAGCTTTAACGCGGCGCGCGCACTGCTGTACGCCGCATACAGCCGGCCCTCCCGCTCTTCTTCGCGGATTCGGCGACGGCGGCTGCGGGTGTAGGACCTCCGGGCACGAATACAGGCCGCACGGAAGTCCGCCAGCTCCGGGGACCACCAGTAGGCCCCTTTCCGTCGGGGCGGGCGCCGCACGCGGGGCATGGCCGCATCGCAGATCTGCGTAAGCATGCCGCGTATGCGGCCAGCCTCGGCGCCCACGTCTTCCGTCAGGGGGGGAGGCAGCCAAGATTGAAAGATGGCCACCTCCACCAGCAGCTCCCGGTCGAGCCTACCCACAGCCCATCGCGAAAAAGCGGGAGTTCTGTCCGCCACGTGACTCCTGCTGGCACCCTGAAGGGTCCGGGAGACCTCTATCTGAATGTATCTGTGGTCAGATAGGGTCTCGACCTCCTCCAGGACTCGCCAGCTCCTTACACGTGCGGCGACACCGGGGCTAGCGAACGAAAGGTAGGCAATGAGACCCCTATCTCAAACGCTATATATAATGTAGAAATTATTAGCAAAGTAGATCATAAAAAAATTTTTAGGAATAATCCTAGATAAAAAACTAACTTTTAAGGAACACATAAAATATGTCTCCAAAAATGCTCTCAGGGGACTAAATGTTTTAAAATGTCTTGCAGGTGTATCATGGGGAGCAGACCCTAAAATATTGACAATGTTGTACAAATCTATTGTAAGAAGCCATTTTGATTACAGCTCACTGGCTTATATCAATAGTGCTTATGTAAATAAATTGGATACATTTCAGAACAAAGCTTTGAGAATAATATCCGGTGCAATGTGCTCAACACCCATTAGGGCCATGGAGGTTGAGACAAAAATATTGCCCCTTAGCTTGAGAAGATTGTTACTTGCAAAAAGATATTGTTTAAAATTAATTTCCTCTAACAATACACAAATAATAAACAAAATTGTACCTCAGAAAGAAATAGAACTCTCAATCCATTAGCCACAAGTGAGAGCCTCTTACAGGGTAAATCTCCATGTCTCTCACATATATTGCTAGAGACTGACAAAATGTTTGTTAAAATCAGAAAAGAGAGAGAGAGAGAGAGTCCATGGCCTTGTTACTCCTTCTCCTATAAATGCATCTCACATCCAATTACTATAATAAATACCATAGTGTCTAATAATTCAGATATGCTACAATTTTTGCAAGAAAATAAACACTATTATAGTATGTACGCCGATGGTAGTGAAGGAAGTGATTATGTGCATGCTGGGCTATATGATCCACAAACATGAGTCCTGTACCATATTTACAGCAGAGGCATATGCGGTGTATCAGGCATTAAAACGAATTCAAGAAATGTATAATGTTAAGTATGTTTTAATAATCTCGGATTGTTTGAGTTTGATAGAAGCTTTAACCAGACTAACAGTTAATTTTAAATCAAACTATATACTGTATTTTATAAAAGAAATGATTGCTCAATATTACCAAAAAAATATCGAAATTTCTTTCTTGTGGGTGCCTTCTCACAGAGGTATCTCCGGCAATGAAATAACCGATAAAACCGCATATGAAGGCATTAATGCCATCGATCAATCGATGTCAAACATGCAATGGAAGTCCCTATGACTGATTTTCTGCAATACATAGACCTAAATATTAGTAAACTGTGGCTTGAGATATAAAAAAAAGATCAGGAAATAAAAGTAAAGTGGTATGGTGAAATTCAAGATAACTAACTATACTTCTTGGAATAGATACGCCACTTTGAATTCAGTTTTGAAGATATTGTTCCGTGGTCACTAGATGGCGCTATGTTGAATATATGAAGCGCGGTGACACCGCTACCACTTGATGGCGCTTTAGTTAATATTTTTACTTTTGAAATTGCGTGATCCGTAAGTAATAAATTAATCACACAATAACTGAGCTACACTTGAGTAGGAATTTTGTAAACTGTTATTCAATTTTATAAAATTGTTGCATTTTAAAGTATTTTGTGGTAATACATAATGAAATAATGTACCTCTATTTTGAAAACCGCCATCTATATTCGTTTCTAGACACTAAACTGCTAAGTTAGTACTGTTCCTGCACCACCTGATGGCGCAAAATAGCACACAATTTTTGGTATTTATTTTATTTGGTAGCAATACACTCAATCAGTTACTAAAGAACAAAAAATCCTTTAAACCCCTATATAAATATATAATAAATACGATTAAATCAATATAAAACAATAAATAGATTGAAGGAAACTGAAGAAATGACCTAAAGGTCTTAGTAACCAGGTCATAAAATTACAAAAAAAAAAAAGTTGCAACACTGAAATTGTCAAATCTGGAATCGAATTAAAATTCCGAGTTCCGACTATAAACACTTGTTTTGCAATTTAAGATTACTGTTATTTTCAGGTCTTTTCTTTCTGATAAAATATATTTTTATACGTAGAATTTTTCTTAATTTCGTACCATTTATATTGTTTTCTCACTAGCACAATAGAAATGGCTAAATACATTAGTCATGATCAAGTTGTGACTATGGTGGAGTTTATGGAAAAGTATGTTTCTATTATAATCCTGGGGTATAAATAATTATGATCAGCGGACATTATCAAATTTGTCTAAGTTGTTGTAAGCCCAAAAATACACAAGAAAATGTTCAGCAATCGTGACAATTGCTAGGGACTGCGAATTTCGATATTACATTCATTCTTAACGTCTTGGCTGAATGCGGAATTCGCTAAATATCTGGACGGTATCTAGGAGATGCAGGTTCAAATCCTGTTCGTGACTTATTCGATTTCACTTTTTCGCACTTTATGTTAATGACATCTGCAGATTTACAATATCTATGTAGGTATTGTATTTTCAGGAATGGTGATATATCATATCTTAATAACCGACACAACAGGCAACAGCGTCTGGTACTCTGGCAAGAGCTTAAAATACTGTTGGGAAAACGTGGCCATGGTCCTGACAAAAGTGTGGAGCAGTGGGTAAAGGTTAGTGAATAACACAAGCAGTTGAGTTAATAAATAAGCAAATTATTTATTTAAAGATTTTTTTAACTCTTTTGAGATTATTATCCAACAGTCTCTTTTTAATAGTTAATTTGTTATTTTACATGGAACCTTAAGACTTGGACTGATCTTAAGCATCGGGTCAAACGAAAAATCTTATACAACAGGGTACAACAAGTACAGACTGGAGGTCAGGCTCGTAAAAAGCTCCCGCTAAATGAAATTGAGCTCAGGATTGGTGCAGTCATGGGCATCAGAAAGAAGAAACCATTAGCTGAGATTCCTGAAGGTAATGTTATACATTTGTTACTGTTTACTACATTTATGTCAGTTTTGATGATAAAATGGGTTGGCCAATATATTTCTTCAAATTCTGCTTCATCCGCTGCATTCTCTTCCGTTTACAACACTACCATAATGACTGGTGGAATCGGGTCCTGTGGAAGCAAAGCCAAAACACAAAGAAGAAGAATATATTTCTTATTCAATATCTATTACGGCAGGGATGACAAACCTTTATTTCCTGTCTTGTTCAATATGAATTTAAAAAAATTTTTGAAACAAGGAAAGAGTTGGAATTAATTGAAACAAAAAGACTGACAAGCAACATAATGAAATATAAATAATAATAAATAAATATTCACTAACAATTTCACACAACATCCGCTGATCCCAAACTAAGTTTAATGCTTGTGCTATGGTTACCCAGATTACGGATATAATACATATATTACTTATTTTTGTAAATACATACATATAATAGATAGAAAACACCCAGGTGCAGTACAAATATCTGTTTTCATCACACAAATAGTTGTCCTGAGTGGGAATCGAACCCACAACCTCGTGCAAGGATGTTGGTTACACTACCGACTACGCCACAACAAAAACAAACATGTAAAAATAATTAATTTTTTAAACATGGAATTTGTAACCAGATACATTTAACTGTTTGAAGAAGCTGACTATTTTAACCATATTATTGCTGTGCTATTTTAACCATATTTTTTTTTTTACCTATGCCTCAAAGATGTATAACATTAAACACTCGCTTAGAAACCATTTGATAGATGAATCCACTTCAGAGACATTCTGCTAAAAATAACATCTTACAACCCTAATATAAGTCATTTGTCATCTAATCTGCAGCAACAGAAGTGCTTTAATTACAATTTTGCATAATTATAACTTAGATGTTGCAAAATGAACTTTTTTTGTATTATTATTTTCACAATAATCATGAAATCTAAATTATTTGATGGTACCTACCTATGTCTATGGCAATATTGAAGATTTCTTCAGAAATATTATACATTGATACATAAAGGTACACCACCACTGTATTAGGGGTTAAGTTTTGATACATTTTTACATGAAATCCATTTAAATATTCTAGTTCCATTGGCGGTACCACTGGAGGCACATGCTACTTCGTCCTCTAAGGTGTCTGCGAGCCCCTCCGAGGTGTATGTAAGCCCTTCCACAGAGGTGTATGTAAGCCCCTCCTCAGAGGTGTATGTATGCCCCTCCTCAGAAGCAGATATTGCACCTAAACCTGAACCAGTTCCCAGTGAAGGTAATTCTAAATAAAAACTTTTTTGTAGTAAGTTGTGCTGATATGCATCAATTCTCAAAATATTATATATATTTATTTCTAGATACCCAACAATCAAAGCTGCGACGCATCATGTGGCTTCAGCAGCGAATCCCGACTGAGACAGAGTCGGCTGAGAGGTCACATGAGCGTGTTGCGAAATTGTTTCTAGAGTCAGAAAACAGAAGACTGAAATCCGAGGAGGATAGATCGTGGAAGGGGCATGATTTAGAAGATCGGAGACTAGCCCTCGAAGAAAGACGTCAAGCCCTTGATGAGCGACGTCAAGATCTTGAAGAAAGGCGGCTAGCCTTTGAAGAAAGGCAGGAAGAGCGTGCAGAAAGACAGCAGGACTCTGAAAAAAGTCAGCTTCAGCTTGAAATCCTTCGTGAAAACAATCTTCATGAAAGGGAAGCAGTTAGAGCCCAGATTGACAGGGATAGCATTAAAATACAACAAGAGCTCTTTGATCTCTTAAAGCAAGCTCTCAATAAATTCCTTGAAAAGTAGTTGGTGTGTAGTTCTACATGCTTTAAGTATTGTAAATAACTACTTGTACTATTGTTTTTTTAAATTGTAAAAGTAAGCCTACTAATTTATCAGACTTAATGATTGTTTAGAGTACAACATAGTATTTCAAAGTGGACCCTTTCTCTAATGTGTTGCTTGCAGTAACTAGATGATCTTATTATATCCTCATGTATATCTTTGTTTTGAGAACAGCAAATATCATCTTTAACCACTTAATGATGTTATTACATGATTACCCAAAAATGTGTGTAATACATAATGGTTTCATGTATGTACCTATGAGTTCCTTGAAACCACCATAACACACGCTAAAAAAATATTGTAGAAGTCGATTAAAATGTAGCTATGTTACCCGGGTAATAATAACTAATAGATAGACACATTCTTTATCAAAATCGGATGAATAGTGTAAGTCAGGGGTGGTGAACCTTTATGTCTCAAAGTGTCATTTTTCTAAAAAAAATCTTAATGTGGTGTGCTGTAAAATAATTTAGACTGTGATTATTGGGAAAATATTTATACTAAATACCTACTAGCAACTCAAAACTTATTATGTACTTTTACAAACAAATACATTTTGCATTGTCTCAGTTATACGCGGAATTAAAATTAAAGAATAAATGACTAATAACTTATATTAGGGTTGTAAGATTTTGACCACTGAAGTAATGTCACATAGTTCCAGTGGTCTGCCAGTACAGGCGAAGAGAACGGCACACTGCGGGTATACTAAGGGCACAAATCTTGTTCGTTGCCCCGAACGACGGGGTGTGCGATTAGGTACATTATTTCCCGCCTTAACAAAAAAAAAGTGCTGTAAGGTTTACTTTTAGTAAAATGTTTGCTGAAATGGATTCATCTGTCAAACTGTTTCCAAGCGAGTCTTTAATGTTATCATCTCTGAAAATAATAACTATAGCTTCATGAAACAGTTAAATGTGCATGGTAACAAAGCTTGTGGCGATTGCAATCGTGACACTGCGGATGCAGTTGCCTCAAGGCTCGTGTTACTTATTAGTAACTTTGATGATTTTAAGTGCTATATAATAAGCCTATGAAATAAGATATTTTTAAATTTGTTAGTGGTGTTTTCACTTATATTGCTTTTCAATATTTCTTTTTAACTGCCTCGGTGGTGTAGCGGTAGTGTATGCGACTGCTAATCATGAAGTCTCGGGTTCGATCCCCGGGTCGGGCAATGTTATTGAGCTTTTTCCTAAAAAGAAAAATTTTCAGTAACAGCCCGGAATTTGGAAACGTGCCCTATTACGTGGGACTTAAACATAGCTAGCGAGTCGTGGGTGTGATGCTGCGTTGTTTGTTTCAATCAATTCCAACTCTTTCCTTGCTACAATTAATTTTTGAATTCATATTGAACTAGACTGGCAATTAGCTGCATTTAAAACTTAGTGCGTGCCTAAAATATTGTGTTGCGTGCTATTGGTTCTCCATCCCTGGTATAGGCGATACGGAGGAGCATACGTAAATACAAACATACATAGACTGTTAAAATCATAAGTCTTCCTAGTTCAGTTTCAGTTCCAGGTTGGCTTTGCCGTAGTTGGGTAAAAAAAAAAATCGGCTTTGACAGTAATGTATCCAGAATGCCCCGGACCCGAAAAAGAACGGCTCCGGACAAGCCCGGATATATCGGTCTCTCAAGCAATGATTTGAATTGGACCTGCATTATTATGTAGTCATTAATTAGGTTAGTTACATTTTTCGGAACGTGACGTGCGTGCTGCCGGTGTTCATCTATACTATTATAAAGCTGTAACATAGCTATGTCTGTACATTTAAGATATTTGAGAAAAAAATACTGTTATAATACTGTATATATATATATATTGAACAAAAAATATCGATATTTATTCTTTATTCTGCAAGCAAGCCTACAGACAGTCAACGCAAAAATTGCAAATTTCGCGGGACATACACTACACTCACTGTTGCCATATGTACCGATTTGTTCGTACAGGTACGGAATTTGGAGTATTGCGTACGGATATGTGTACGGATTTCCAATAATACATAAAACGTACATGTTTTCAAATACAACACCCAAAAGACAACACCCTAAAACCATAGAATTGAATATATATAGCCCAAAACCGATTCATCGATATTTTTTCGCCCTTGACATGCCTTTAAAGAATTTTATTAAAAAAATAAAGAAGGTACGTGATTGTCTATGACGAGGAATTACCGTAAGATCTTTCCTCTATGACTGACTGACAACGATGGCATATTACATGGTTGACGTTGATTACAGTAGTAAAAAAGATAAAATAATATATATACGCTTTATTATGTTTGTAATAATGGATGAATGATAGTGACCAATTTAATTCTTTGCTCAATTGCACAAAACCTCATAGTAAGAAACTGTTTCCTTCATATATAAGTTTCCTTACTCTGTGCGCAATACGCATTGTTTGGTTCCATGTTTCTGGTTATACGCGTTTCTCTGGGCTCCATTATGAACTTGTGACGTTGTGTGTTCTTGTGGATTGTGTTTACAGAAATTACCCACTTTATTTATGTAATTATGAGTGGATGTATAAAGAAAGCACGTAGAATGTAACGTTTCAAAGAATAATGGTTTTATTTCGTATGGTGTTTTAGATTTATTGCACGTACGGATTTTGGCTGTCGGATGTACGGATATTTAGTTCCTACAGTATGGCAGCACTACACTACTAGTCTGTGCTCTGTGCGGGACAGGGACAGGCTGTATTACATAGTCTGTGGGCTGTATCCGCTGTACCGCTGTATCATTTTACATACTTTATTTCTTTACTTGTTACCTACTTTGCATTCGCCTTCGCTTTCTTTTTGTTTACTTGTAAGAAGAACATAAATGGCTAGAAATATTAGTAACAAACAATTGTGGACGATGGTGGAGTTTATGGAGAAGTATGTCCGTATTGGTCTTGCATTATGATGTGCAAAGTAACAATTCATAAAAAATATCCAACGTTTCGCATTTTCAGAAATGGTGACATATCAATTATAACAAATACCCCACAGGAGAGACAGCGGCGTCGAGAACTCTGGCGAAAGCTAAAAATGCTCTTGGAAAATCTTGGTGGTCCTGTAAAAAGTGTTGAGCAATGGGCAAAGGTATTTCAATAATACATACACACATCATAATCTGACATTTTGCAGCATGTAATGTTTATAAAAAAATTTAACTCTTTTTTACTCTAATTACAAATAAAAACTGCATAAAAATTTGTTAAGTAATTTCAGACAGACATGAGTGCTAAGCAAAGAAACCAGTAGACAGACAAGAAACTTAAAAATCATATTGTCCTGTCTCCATTTTTGATAGATACTTTTAATTTACAGACACTTGTACTGGTCCTATTACATAATATATAGATATAACTACTCTATTGTTTTGCATGGAACTTAAAGACTTGGGCTGACACTAAGCACCGGGTGAAACGAAAAAACCTCCAAAATAGGACCTTCCGAATACAGGGTCGTGCTAAAAAGCTTCCACTAAGTGAAATTGATCTCAAAGTTACTGCAATCCTGGGCTCCACAAAGAAGCCATCGCTCGAGTTATCTGAAGGTAATTTTTAGATTTGATGTTGGAAGTGGGTTAAGCTGTTCTGATTCTTATTCAGATATCTTGAGGCATATATTTATGTCTTGTATATAATTGATGATATGATTTCTAATTGCCAATTGCAGATCCATTGCTGGTGCCATGGCAGGAGCAAGCTGATTTATCTTCAAAAGTTATAATTCAGTCCTCAGAAACATTTGTACCTGATCCAGTCACTAAAGAAGGTAAATAAAATAAGTATATTTGTAAATAATCGTGGCATAGTCAGTAGTGTAACAGACTTCCGTGCACCAGGTCATGGGTTAGATTCCCACTCAGGACAATTATTTGTGCAATGAACACATATATTTGTATTGCGTCTGGGTGTTATATGTATGTATTTACAAGAAGAAAGTAATATAATTATGTATTATATCTGTGCCGTGTGGGGCCGGCTTTAGAATTGTGATAGGAGTCGTAAGAGCCGACTGAGGGAATACCGGGGGAGTGGGCAGCAGCACTCCTTCGAGTATTAACAACATCCACTGCGATCGGCAACCCGCCTGCCAAGCGTGGCGATTACGGCACTATCCCCTATTCTTGGGGAGGCCTATGTCCAGCAGTGGATGTTAAAAGCTGATGGATGGATATTGTCTTTGTCTGGTTATTATTTTTGTTAATATATCTAGCTTTCTTCCATTTCTGTGTGTCTGTTTACCAAGCAGCAAAGGCCTCCTCCAATCTTTTCCATTCTGGGCTCTCTAAGGCTATTGCCCCATGTTACTCTTGCTACCTGTCTGATATTGTCCTCCCACATTTTTTGGTCTCTCTTTCTTTCTCTTACCATATCTTAGGTGCCATTGTGTCACTATCTTGCTCCACTTATCTCTCTCTCTCTCTCTCTCTCTTGCGCCTCTTATTATATGCTGACCATTTCTATTTCTGTCTTAATCTTGATATTTTTGTCTTAGACCTTAGTAATGAGTCTTATCTTGGTGGTGTTTAGTCTTGTATCTTCTTATTATTCTTATTGTAATAGTACAGGAGCCGCCGCCTATTTTTTTAAGTGATTAATAACAGGTTCAATCTTTGTGAGTAGGTTCCGTTCGACGCGACGGCCAAGTTTTTCTCTGAAAAATCTCGATAGAGGTAGCTAATAAAGAGCGCAAGTATAAAACATTTCGATTTGGTGGAAATTGTCTGACTAACAGTAAGTCCGAAATTGTCTGACTAACAGTAAGTTTAAATGTTAAGATAATTGGATAATAAACTCTGAATAACAATTGTCCTACAAAATGGGTAGTTTGACTGGAGCATGCTCTTCTACAAATATAGAGACAAATATAAATAAAGAGGTCATTCAAATTATTAACGATCTGATTTTTCGAATGCAGCTTTGTAAATATTTGTACAATGAAATGGCCATAAATATAGTCCTACAAATTTAGTGGTACGTTTTCTCTGTCCCACGCTTGGAATTTGTCGAATTCACGGACGCTTAATAGCTACCTCTTACAAGAATTTTCACTGAGAAAATTTGCGTGTCTCATCGAACGGAACCTACTCACAAATATTCAGCCTGTTATTAATTAATCACTAAAAATAAATTATAGTTTAAAAAACTAAAATAACACGCTCTAAATAGCTAGTGGAACTAAAAAGTAGTAAATAATATTACAATAAATAATGATTGTAAAAAAGCGTGGGGTGCTTTTTACTATATAGGTGAACTATTTGTAACATTTGATTATGCACCTCACGCCTTTTTACTATCATTATTTATTGTAATATTATTTATTACTTTATAGTTCAACTAGCTATTTAAAGCGTGTTATTTTAGTTTTTTAAACTATAATTTTTTTTCTTCTTTTTAGTCTCAAAATAGTATCAAAAGTACTGTTATTTAAAAGAAATAAAACCTACTTATGCCGTAATAATTTGCCTTTAAACATCATCGGACGGACGGACATGGCTAAACTATAAGGGTTCTTTATTGGCTACGAAACCCTAAAAACCGATAAACTCGATAACTCAAAGTATTGCATTGTCATCGGTCCTTGATAAGTGTGCAAAGTTGCAAATCAATCCGACGTTTTGAAGTGGTTGAAAATCACGTTTGAAGATTCCGTAGCGTGTTTTTTAAAGTTATATATATTAACAAATCTTATTTTGCAAATTGAAAAATGGAATAATTTTATCAAATTAGTGTATTGTCATCGGTCTTCGATAAATAAATCTACAAAGTTTGAAATCTGGCCGTTTAAAGTGGGTCAAAATCGCGCCCAAAGGAGTCGGTTACAAACATACAGGTGAAGCTAATAAAAAGTGTGTAAAAATAGGCGTCGGCTCCTGGACCATATTCCTTTCCAATAAATATTGGCTTATAGAAAGCTTACTTTCTGTCATGAGCTTGAGCCTATGTTACACTTCCATTAAATCTTTGTCCTTCATCACCTCTTTGAGCCTCTTATTTTTTTTTATTGCATGTGGGTGGCACGAGTGCCGCGGCCCATCTGATGGTAAATGGTAACCGTCACTCATGGACTCAACCATACCGAGGGTATTGTCAAGTCGCTGCTCACCATTTCATTTTACTGATATGAAATGAAAGAATAAACGGCTATCTTCTGCTACAGCCCAAACGCAACGATGTGCTTCATGGCCGGTCACACAGGAGATGGTGGTACCAACCCGCTCGGGCCCGATACCCAGTGAGTATTTACCATGCAGTACGGAAAAATAGCGGAGGTGTTTCAAGGCAAAATCTCTTTAGAACGAAGCGTCGCTAAATGCGGGTGTTCGGGGGACGAGGTACAACTATAGCTCCACCCCTAGATCAAAATCCATCTAGCGGTAAAATGTATTTTACAGCGTAAAAGAGCAAATTTTCTTTAACTTAGTTCGTCTATTCACCACTACGGCGTTACAAGCAAAACAGTTTGTTCCAGAACATTCTATATGCGTTAGGATGGCTGGACCACATCTATTCTAATATTATAAACAGGAAAGATTTGATTGTTGGTTTGCATTGTATAGGCTCCGAAACTACTGGACCGATTTAAAAAAATCTAGTTTAAAAAAAAACTACAAATTCTATATATAAAACGGACGCCGCAGGCGCGCACTGTCCACAGAGGGCGAGGAATTACGCGGCCTCTTACACCGGGGCCAATTGTGTCGGAGGCTGCCGCTCGTAGAGCGAACCGCTCCGAAGGTGAGCTGCAAGCCGAAGACGAAGTCAAGCAGCTCTTTCTGAAGATCCGCGAGTCCAAGGAGAACGTTAAGTCCTTGTGAGTTACGGATCTGAAAAAGAGAGCCTAGGACCACGCGGCCATCCCTAACAGGGTGGCGACAAAGTCCACAAACATCAAGGGAACCTTTGTGCGCACCGCAAAGGAAGTGGTCGCCGACAACAAGAAGGTGGGGCGCTGGCCAGGTGCTCCATCAATGAGGAGACACAGCGTCTACAGGCGGCTAACGACCACCTCGCGGCAGAAGTGGCAGAAATGCGGGCAAAAAATTGCCGCCTCAATTCTCAGGTGACGGAGTTGGAGGCCAAGCTCACGCGGCTTGAGGTGGCTGTGCTGCTGGCGGGGATCGGACCAACTGAACCAGCCCGAAGGCGGCTGCACGGTCCACTGTGGATGCCCCGGTCGCTGAACAGACCTCTGCTGGCCTGCCGGAGGATACAGCGCGCGTCGCTACGCTCGCCTCCTCCCACCGCCTTGATGACACCAGGGCGTGACCAGTAGGCCATCCGCCTGGGGCGTCGGAGTAGAATGTCGGAAGATGACCCTCCGGCGCCCCGCTAATAGGCGTGGAAAGGGCCGCTGTGGTTTTAGTGGGTATTCCGAGCGCAACTAAGATCCGAGCGCTTGAGGTCTACATACCCCCACGTTCTCACTGGGGTCCCCCCCAGTACGTAAATCCACAGCGAAAACTAAAAAAAAGGGACGACTACCACCCCTGACGGGCATCTTGGGATAAATTAATCAATCCCTAATTGCACAATTTCCGTCATGCAGTCCTAACGTATTCATGCGTTTCTAATTTCTGTATAAACCGGGAATCTAAAATGATAACAAATATCAAGAAAAAAAAAATTAACAAATAACATGACTAATATATTCGATGATGGGTTCGCTGGTATGACGTAAACTCTTTTGTTATCAATTATTTTCGAATACTCACCGACAGATGACACATCATTTTCCCATTTTTAATTTTTTCAAATTTCTAGTAACCAAGCAATAAATCTTTGAAATAATTAATATTTTAATAAAGAAATTAAACTAAATTTACGTATTTGTGCCGAATTCTTATAATATGCTTTTATAATATTAAAATAACGATATCGGTGAGTTGTGGTCAGAACGACGACTTTCCGACGACAGATGTCTCTTTGCAATGAAACAAGAAAATGTGTTTTAAAATGCATATATTTACAAATTTAAACTACTGACACACGTAAGATTTGAACCGAACGCAATGACGGTTCACTCCATAGATAAATAACTATACTTGGAATAGATACGCCATTTTGGATTCAGTTTTGGAGATTTTGTTCCGTGGTCACTAGATGGCGCTATGTATAATGTATGAAGCGCGGTGATACCGTAGCCGCTAGATGGCGCTTTAGTTAATATTTTGTTTTTGAAATTGCGTGATCCGTAAGTAATAAATTGATCACAATAACTGAGCTCACACTTGATTAAGGATTTTGTAAACCGTTATTCAATTTTATAAAATCGTTGAATTTTAAAGTATTTTTTGGAAATATTGAATGAAATAATGCGCCGCTATTGAGAAAAGCGCCATCTATATTCTTTTCTAGACACTAAACTGCTAAGTTAGTACTGTTCCTGCACCACCAGACGGCGCAAAATAGCACTATTTTTGGTGAGCCAATGTACGGCAGTTGCACCCCCCTGGTTCACTCGAAACTGCGGTTTGAGGCCCCGCCCACTGTGACGTCACTGACCTACTTGAAGGCGACATGACCCAGTCGGCTTGCGGCATCTCCGCTATTTTTCCGTACTCGGTGGTATATACTCTCAGTTGGTACCCAGCCCTACCACCGGTAACCTCTTATTTGGTAAATATGGGTTACGAATAACATTGTCTTCAATGCATCTATTTTCAAAATATTTATTTACAGAACCGCTGCAGCCTAAACCGGAACAAATTATGTGGCTTCAGCAGGTAATTCCAACTGGAGCAGAATCAGCTAAAAAGCCACACGAGCCTTTCATGAAAATGTTTGCAGAGATGGAGAATAAAAGGCTGCAATTTGAGAAGGATCGAGCGAGGAAGCAAGATAGTCTGGAAGAAAGGCGGCTAGCCCTTGATGAACGACGTCAAGCTCTTGAAGAAAGGCGGTTAGCCTATGAAGAGAGGCAGGAAGAGCGCGCAGAAAGGTTGCGAGACTATGAAAGTAATCGACTTCAGCTTGAAATCCTTCGTGAAAACAATCTTCACGAAAGAGAAGCAGTTAGAGCCCAGATTGACAGGGATGGTATCAAAATACAAAAAGAGCTCTTTGATCTCATAAAGCAAGCTCTTAATAAATTCCCTCAGAAGTAGTTGCTGTGTAACTACACAGAACTCTGTATGCCTTAAATATTGTGAATGATTATTTGTACATATGTATTAGTTTTATGTCATAGAAATAACCGCCTATTATTTTATAATACTTGAAATGATTGTTTAGACTGTTTAGAGTAAGTATAAACTAGTATTCTACTCTGAAGCCTTTACACTTTAATGTTATTTGTAGACACTGGTTGAATTTAGTGTTTCTTCTTAAAGCTACTTTAGAGGAAATAAAATAATCATTTCCTATTTAATTATGTTATTTAAAATATATTATACTAGGAAATGGATATAATCTTAGTCCCCGAAACCGGTGAGCGTGTATGAAGAGAACTATGAATGTTGAGGAAGCGAGAGATGTATGCAAGAATAGAGCCTTTTGGCACACTGTTCTCTCTGCCTACCCCGCAAGGGAGATTGCGTGATGGTAAGTAAGTAAGATATAATCCTAAAACAGAACATCAATTTGGTGTCTTATTTAGGTTTAATTGGATGTCTACTATGTAATTTATAATTTTGTACAAATGAAGAAATTTATATAGGGATTGTGACAGTCAGATTAAAATTAATTAAAAAAAAATACATATATGTAGTTTTTTGTAAGTAGTACTGCAATAAGACTTAGTATTATTAATGCATTTCTTCTATATCTACTGATTTTCATTTATTTTTATCTATATATTCGAAAAAATAGCAATAATGTAAGTGATAAATGTACCCTTTCTATGGTTTGTTTACATTTTGTCGCTCGGCTTCCTGAATAGATTTTCTATTATGTGAAATTACAACAAGGACAATTATTTTGCTAGCTATTCTTTGTTAGTGCCAACGAACCGGGTTTGTATCGCGTTAGGTGCGCATGTACGCATCAATCACAGTCGCTGGTAGAAACTATATATCTAATCTAAACTGTAAACTCATTATAAAAGTAGCCGTTGCCCGCGGCTCCGCCGCAACTAAAAGCTAGCTTTTAGGTTATATCTCAGGATCCCGATGTAGTAGCGGGATAAAATGTATACCAGTTTTTAAGTCTTATCAATATCTAGCTATCAAATAAAAAAAAGTTGCATCAAAATCCGTTCAATAGTTTTTACGTGATGCGCGAACGAACAAACAGAAAAAAATCTAAAAAAAATGTTTTATGCTTAGACACGCCTATATAGACTAATATAGTATTTTTTTTTCTCAAATATCTTAAATAAATAATTCACTGATATTTTTCACAAAACGTCCTCTGGTCCCAAACTAAGCGCTTGTGCTATGGGTATCAGATTACGGATATAATACATATGTTCCTTTTTTTTGTAAATGCATACATAGATATAAAAACACCCAGATACAGTACAAATATCTGTGTTCATTATTGTTTTACATAAATAATGGTCCTGAGTGGGAATAGAACCCACGACCTCGACACGGAAGTCGGTTACACTACCGACTACGGCACGAGGCCCGATCCGTACAGACACAGCTCTTTTACGGCTTTTGATGATACACTGTGTAGTACTTTCTAATGTTCTCGCGAATATTACAAATTAACATAATAATATTAGAATACAATTTACATAGTTTTTTTATGTACCTATGTAACTCGTCTTCTAAAAATACTTTGTACCTACAATTTTCATTGACGTTCAGAAAGTCAATAAAATATCCAATTTCTGCATAACACCTTTACCCTAATAAATAAAACCGTTGCCGTGTGGGGCGGGCCGCATTGTTCCACCCCTCTCTACCCAAGGTAGTCTTAAGAGCCGACTGAGGGAATAAGAAAGTGCGAAGAATCTTCGATCGCGGCAATGCTATCATAAACAACGACCTCCGGCTCTGGTAACGCACGACGTTCGCACACTTAGGACCGACGGAAGAATCACCGAGCTGGAAGAGGAATTGAGCAAGATCCGCTGGGACATTATAGGATTGTCAGAAGTCCGAAGAGAGGGTGAGGGCATGACGATCCTCCAGTCCGGGAAGTTGCTCTTCCACCGGGAGGGCGACCACCAATCCCAAGGGGGTGTCGGGTTTATCGTTCGCAGGTCTCTCGTAGACAACGTGAAGAGGATTGAAAGTGTCGAGTAGGGTAGCGTACCTTATACTAAGAATAACCAAACGGTATTCGTTGATTGATAGTCATACAGGTTTATGCACCGACATTGACACACTCCGACGACGAGGTGGAGGCCCTATATGAGGTCATCTCGTCTAAAACCTACTTCACGGTGGTTATGGGAGACTAACGCAAATTATTAAATTAGGCAAAAGGACAGACGGTGAGCTGAAAGGGGGCTAATATGGATTTGGGCAGAGGAACCACAGGGGCCAGATGCTGGCTGATTTTCTGTAGTAGGAAGGCCTCTACATAATAAACTCCTTCAGGAAACATCCCCAGCGGGAATGGACCTGGATTAGCCTTAATGGTTCAGTGAAAAACGAGATTGACTTGATGTTGTCGGACAAACGACATATATTCAATGGTGTCTCAGTGATCAGCAGGATTAAAACTGGGAATAATACTAATCGGAGCATCTTGAATATTAGCAAAAGTCGAGAGATTACGCTTGATGAAGTCTACGCCCCGACCAATACCAGTACCCTGAGAGCTTTCAGGTCTAATTACAAAATCGCTTCCAACCATTGATGTATTAAAAAGAGAAGATACACAATCAGGCATCTAGTGTCCACTATAAATGAGTGCAGATTACGCTACGAAACGAAAGGAGTGCAGGAAGCAGTCCTTTCGTTTAGTATTATTTTGAATATTTTGACGCGCGAGTAAACGAAGCGTGGCAAAATGTCTAATTGTTCGATGAATAAATGTCGAAATAGTGCATTAAAAGTACAAAAAAAGGATGGCGTTTCTTATTTTCGGTAAGTAATTTTAGACAGTATTTCTATTTCATACGTATTTTGTTGCTTTAGAGTCGCATTTTTTAGTTTTTCAATATATTTTGTTTCAAATTATCGACGATGGCCCTGTAAGAACCAGTCAAATAGAGTATCTATCAAAGAGTAGAATAATCTAAAAAAAAGAGTATGTATTAAAACAAAGGCAGCCTCGAACTATGCTCATACCTCAACGCTTTTTGCTCACTTTGATCCTCAGACTAAGAACTACTAGACGGAGCCACGGCGTGGCCGCACTTGAAACAGCAATATTTTTTTTAATTGTTGCCAGGTTGACAAATATTTAACCATATTTGGGCAAATTAAACGATAGTTAGAATGAGGTCTGTAACTAGGCCGTAAATAAGAAACTCTTCGTAACAAATATTTTATTGAAAATCGCAACGTTTATTAAAATGATTTTTTAAAAATAAATCTGCCACCCCTTCTATTCATCCAACCATAAGTCTTTAAACGTCCACTGTTGGACATTGGCCTCCCCAAAGAGAATACCAGAACTAGCGGGCTTGTGCTGACTGCATCCAACGGCTTCCTGCCGCTTTGACCATATATTTAATCCATCTGGTGGGAGGGCATGTTACGCTGAGCTGTCCGATACGTGGTCGCCACTCGAAAACGTTTTTCCCCAACGGTTGTCAGTTCGTCGAGCGATATGGCCTGCCCATTGCCACTTCAGCATGCAAACTCGGCGGGCTATGTCGGATATTCACGTTCTACCTCCGTATCCGTAATAAGAATTCGATCACGTAGAGAAACACCAAGACTGAGCCTTGATGCAAGATAAGTATTGCTTCTCCATATATTGCCGTTCTGTTCGATATCTCATCTGGTAAATAATAATAAGTTATATTTAATAAAATAATAGTACACAAGAATACAATTAAATTATCTTTTCTTTCTTTTCTGGGTCAAATAAGTAAAGAATTATCATCCTTCCATCGCTGATTTAATTAATTGAATAAGAACTTTTTTTTTATTGCATTTAGTGGCAGACGAGCCACGGCCCATCTGATGGTAAATGTCAACCGTCGCTCATGGACTCAACTATACTGAGAGTATTGTCAAGCCGCTGCTCACCGTTTCATTTCACCGATATTTAATGAAAGAATAAACGGCTATCTCCTGCTACGACCAAAACGCAACGATGTGCTTCATGGCTGGTCTCACAGGAGAGAGAGTACTATAATTGGTGAAGTTAGCTATAGGACGAATACCACGACCTTATAAATTTGTGTTGCCACCTACCATTTGGGGTGTGAATATATCTTATTCAATTTTGTTTTACTCCTGGGTTTTATTTTGAAACCCTTAAATCCCAGACAGGTGTCACAAGAGAGAGCAAATTAGTTTCTCTAAATTCTAGATTATGACTACAGCGGTAGTCATGATCTAGAATTGAGATTTACTTACAAAGTTGAAGTACAAAGACTTTAAAAGCTATACTTACATGAACATATTCACTGGCAATGATTTTGCTCCCAACGTTACTATTTTCTTATTATGTATAATGAAACATCAACGAAATATCGTGAAGCATATTTTGGGTATTTCGTGGGTTGCCTCGTTTTCCCGTAGCATCCACCCATTTCGATCTCGCATCTGGATTAGAGGAAAACCTAAAATGGTAATTTTTTTATCATCACCTCGTAAATGACATAAATTTATTAGTAAAGTGAAAACTGGGCAAATTAAATTCGCAATAAGGCAACACCGAAACAATTCAAAGTAATAGAAATTTAGCTAGAAAACGTGTTTTGCGAGTGTATCTTAGTAGCAATTATTAATTTCGAGTATAAAAAGCCCATTATATATCCGTTTATAGCATTCAATCATTAAATTATTTCATTTTCGACTACATATGAATGAAATGTTATAGCTGTATTTTTTCGCTCGCTGTAGCTTTTGTAGCATAGTACACTATTTTACAAGCACTATTATCACGTAGTCTTTTTCTCAAAACACTCACACAAACATTAAATTTTAATTAAAACCCGATTTTTTATATAAAATGTTCGATTATGTCAGTTCAACTCAGTTGAATCGTGACAGATATGACAGACAAAGCATTTTGACATCGTGACAATACCGAAAACTGGCCACGGCGACAAAGACAAAAATCTATTGGTTTGTCTGTTTTTTTGCACCAGTAAATTGTATCTTGTGTTCTCGCTCATACGTGTCAAAGAATTTTCTTCGCTCTGTCTAGTTCTTAGTCTGAGCTTTGATCGCATAATACGACGTTCTCGGTTCTAAAAACGAATGGAGTCACCTTGTTGAATGTATTTTTTTTTAGTATTTATTAAGTAATTAGTTGACATTGTTTTATTTATAAAGTTTTAACATCAATAACATTGTCATTTATATGATGATTTTTATTTAAGTTTTCCTAGGGACTAATCAGATAATAAAGCTTGCTCTAAATTATTTATAAATATGTATTCTTTTTTTTAATTAAACGGCGAGCGAATTTGTAGGTTACATCTAGTATTTTAGAAGATGATCATTTAAATTGTTGAATTTATGGCTTTTATGCTTCAATAATGAATGTTGAACTGTTGTATTATGTATAAATTATGGTTTCACAAACTAATAGATTTAAAAGATTTTGGTGGTCTATGTTACGCTAGTGAAGATGAATATACTGTATGTAATAAAACTGAGAAGATAATAAGACGAGAACAGCGCATATGTGGTCAAAAAATACAACCAAGGCCTATTTGTGTTCCTTAGTTTTAAAATGTACATTAAATTTAAATATATTTTCTGGTATTGATACACATTCCCTTCAACAACCTACTCTACTGAATCATAAAATTAGTCTTATAAAATCTATTATAGAAAATTTTATAGATGTTAGTATAGGTACATTATATCGCAAAAAAATCAACAGAAAAGCTGAAATCTAATTCAAAAAGACAACTCTACAATAAGCTTCATTTATTTCTAGGAAATTGATGTACTTACTACTGTATTGTCAATGTTTATTATGACGCCATTCATCTAGACTAGAGTAGATCTGAGTACTACTAATACATAGTATTAGAATTACTATATTGGGAATAAAAACTAAAATTTATATTTACGACTTTTATTTTATTTATATATAAATAAATAATCTACCTAAAAGCATATTAATAAAACTAAAATTATAAATATGAGTTTAGAACACGTTTATAAATTAAACAAATTTAATAAACTAAGTAAATGTTCATACATAAAAATTATAAAAAAAATGTTCGTCTCCACTCCGTCCTTTCCTGCCCGCAAACTTCGGTCGTAAAATTTTATTGCTTTTTGCATAACGCTTTGTAAATACAACTTTAAACCATACGTGTAAGGTTGAATTTTGAAAAAAATGCATTTATATCATATCTTTAACTACTTATGTACAACTGGCGACAGTTTTGGATGTTTCTTATGTTCGAAACTGCATCTATGATTTAATATTATATCAATGCTTCCAATGTCAAGATGAGTGCGAATCAACGAGCGATATGAACAACAGGTTCGTGCGAACTGTCCACGCGGTTGGGTCGACCTACTTCATGCCCCGTCGTGTCAGTAGAACTTGTAGACTCTCGGACCATACTCTCTCTAAACTCATGGAGAGGAGACAAGTAATTACAGTCTAGTCCTCAGCCGATTTGTCCTGTTTATAGCGGTATATAAACATTGATATATACCGCTATAAACAGGACAAATCGGCTGAGGACTTGATGGTGTATAGAAACAACACCAAAGCAGTCCGATTTTAGGACAAGATTACGAAACCGATCCCACTCCAGAGAGGTGTTAGATAGGGAGACGTTATGCCCCCGAAACTCTTCACCACTGCATTGAAAGATGTTTTCAAGCTCTTGAACTAGACCGGATTTGGCATCAACATCAATGGCGAATACATCACTCCTATCGATATGCCGACGATTTCTTAGTCATGGCAGAATCGCTGGAGGACCTTGGTACCATGCTCAATGATCTCAGCAGGGTTTCCCGACTAGTGGGTCTAAAAATGAATATGATGCGACGAAAGTCATGTTTAATGCCCATGTCATTTCAGCACCAGTACTGCGCTTCGCGCACCTAGTCGGGAATGTGCTTCGCGAAATTCTCGACTGCTATGTCTACCTGGGACGAACAGTCCAGTTAAGTAGGCACAACTTCGAGAAGCAGATCAATCGACGAATCCAACTCGGTTGGGCAGCATTCGGGAACCCAAGGAAGATCTTCTCGTCCAATATTCCGCAGTGTCTGAAAACGAAGTGTGTGTTACCAGTGATGACATATGGTACAGAGACATGGTCTTTGATTGTTGGCCTTGTATCTAGGCTCAAAAATCGCTTAGCGTGCCATGGAGCGACTTTTCTTGGTATTTCCCTACGTAATAGAATCCGTAGGAGAACGGGCGCTATCTATTCTGTGACGGGAGTGACCGACATAATACCTACATTACGGTTAGTCATTGGGTTTATTGGGTTGGGAATAATACATAATATATATTGTTTGTTTAAGGAATAATAGTATATTTCCCTATCTATGGTCATTTCAGAACGTTCATAGTATTTTCGCGGTCGATTGTCATTTGTCGTCATCTGTCATTTCAGTTTTTATTTTCTTCAAAAATGGCGGACGATGCATCGAGTAGTAGCGCTTGTACCGGCAATTTAATAGATAATACAATAAATCAAGATGAATTGATTATGAAACAACAACGGGAGATCGAAAAAGAGGTAAGTTATCTAAAATGATTTATAATGGTTATGAGATAATTTTTATCTTGTTGTAAATCAGTGTTTGACATTGTGTTTTGTTTGTTTTGCAGATATCCGATGCGATACCGCTCGTGGGTGATCTAGAGGCATTGTCTTCATTAGAAAAAGAATATAATGAAGATCCGGTATACCTTTTAAAAGTGAAAGACTTGTCTTCTAAGTATAAGTATATTAGACGAACTCGCCCTGACGGCAACTGCTTTTTTCGTGCATTCTCATACGCATATTTAGAGCATCTCCTGACAGATAAGAATGAATATGACAAGTTTTATGAAATCGCGAAGAATTCTAAGGACATTCTTGTAGCATTAGGCTTCTCACAGTTCACAGTGGAAGACTTTTATGAAACCGTACGTATAATTTAAAGACTCATGACGTTAAAAGTGAAAAAAAATTGCAATTTAGCTTCCTAAAAAGACAATTTTCAAAGTAGCCCATTGAGAACTATTATTGTCCATCCATCCATCCATCAGCCTTTCATCGTCCACTGCTGGACATAGGCCTCCCCAAAATGGGGGGTTTTACCATAATCGCCACGCTTGGCAGGCGGGTTGGCGATCGCAGTGGATGTTTTCAGTACACAGGGGAATGCTGCTACCCGGTCCCCCGGTAATCCCTTAGTTGGCTTTTACGACTCCCATAGGAAGAGGCGGGGTGGAGCTATTCTTGGTACCGGCCCCACACGGTAACGGCCACCCCACACGGCTATTATTGTGCTTTTACAATATTGCTTTTGACATTGGAGACCATCAAAATTTTCTTTTATGGTCTTATGATTAGGCACAATTATGCAGCAATCTCACCTGAAATGCCTAAATAAAGTTTTGTACTTATTCATTTAAAAATTACATTACTAAGAAATGGAATGATGTGGCAAAATTCTTTCCTTATAATATATATGTTTTGTAACTATTATACAGTACAGTGACTTTGTTTGATATAGATATAAAAAATGGGAAATGGAAACTTTAATCACATCATGTCATTGAAATAGTAATCTTTGTCATTTCAGTTTATGGAGGTAGTTCAGAGGGTAGGAGAGCAAGCTGGAGGCTCACCAGACTCCCTAGAGTCAGTTAGAGCTGAACTTCATGATAAATTTAATAAGCAAGGTTATTCAGACTACATTGTGGTGTATCTTCGTTTGGTTACCTCTGGGCAATTGCAAACTGAACAAGACTTCTATCAAAACTTTATTGAAGGTACTCGCACTGTTACGGAGTTTTGTAGACAGGTAAAGTTATTTACAATTTTTTTTTGTATCTTCTTATGGACGTAGTACCAGGATCATCAAGAAGACACCTTTTCACAAGCTACTATTAAAGAAAGAAAGAAAGAACAAATTTATTTAGCTTACAAGTATGAGACACAAAATGTACAACATATACAATGTAAGTCGAATTATAACAATTTATATCTCACGCCCATGCTAAAAAGGTTTCCAGCTCAGCTTTATGCCAGGTGCTGGTTTTCTACCTGAACCATAGCTTTTACACGGATGCCAACCAAGTCTTACATACAGTAAAATTAACAAAAATATATTAATCCTAAGAGAGAAATAGGATAGCATATATTCCTATAGTCTGTTAGATCTGAATTATCTCCATTTTAATCAGCTAGAATATTTTTTAACATGAGATTTCATTTCTCTGTTATTCTGAGGTGTAATTTCACGGTAGGGTACTTACAAGTGCATTTGTAGGTATGTGGTTGTTTCATATTTGCTATTAGGTGGGAAATTCTAAGATAATTTACAGTGAAAATGGTCTATTCCAGGTACATTTTATTCATTAATGGCAAATGACTAAGGCCCCCGATCAATAGGGCTCCTTAGTCAGAGCTAAATCAGCATCAATTAACTGATACCACTAAATAATGTATTTTGTTAAATCCAACAGCAATTACTATTTGTGTAACAAATATTAGCATATGCGAATATTATGCAAATGTTTGTTTTTTATAATGTAATAATTTATAAAATGGATAAACTCCTGTGTGGTGATGGACTAATACACCTGTCACCACCCCATCCTTTCCCACGGGTGTCATACAAGGCAACTAAGGGAAATAAGCAATTATTACCCATTGCATTACTGGTGGTAGGGCTTAGTACCAAGTGAGAATACTCACATGTTATCAGGCCCGAACGGGTTGGCATCACCATCTTCTGTGCAACCAGTCATGAAGCACGGCAGTGTTTTTTGGCTGTAGCAGAAGATAGCCGTTTATTGTTTCATTTCAAATCTTGAATGTCTTGAATGTGTATGTTTTTGTGCTAGCGGTTAGAGCACTTCCCTGGATTGGAAGGGACGCAGGTTCGTATCCCGCTCGCACTGAAGTTCTCTTTTTTCACAATAACAAATAATTTAATCTTTGCTTTCATTTCTTTTCTTGTTTACCTTTGTAATAGAACTTAAGTCTGTGTGTGTACAATAGTAATTAAAAACTATCATTTAAAAAAGGAGGTAATCATTATTATTACATCATTGATAAAATAGTTTTGCACGCCTCATAAGCGAAGCGTTGAGGTGGGGTCTACTCCCGCTTTACACGGAACACCTGATTTTTCAAACTTAAAATGTAAAAACACTAAACGATAATAGTAAAACCACCGGGGGCGGTGGCTATGCGTACGTAAAAAAGGTAGTTCTCATGAAAGGCGCTGGTTTTACTGTCGCGTCGAGCGTAAATATTCAGTATTTAATAACAATTAAACCACATCGAATTAGACCGTGAAAAGTAATAGGGCTCTATTCCTAATCATAATAATTCGTTAACGAAAAAAAAGGCTCGATTAGTAAAGTATTTTGGCCGTTATCGTGTTGAATGTATGTTACATTACCTGCAACTCAAGGACGTCCAAGCCAGATTCTTTTCAAACAGTTTTCTAGTTTTAATAACAAAAATGCCATCAAAAATATCATGAGTGTTAAAGATAGCGTTTGTTCTTTATATGTGTGTGTAGATATTATTTTACTAGTGCAATATATGATAAATAGAGACATTTTAAGTATTTAGATATTTTTATATATATTTTTAGCATTTGACATGCTTAGCAACATACATTAAACACAAAGTGAAAAATGCGAAATCGAAAATAACAGTCACGAGCAGGATTCGAACCTGCATCTCCTGGATACCGTCTAGATGCTTTGCCAATTCAGCCATCGTGACCCTTGCTCCTGACTGCTAATTTCGATAACACATTCATACTTAACATCTTTGGGTGACGCCTGCACCATCTGCCGGAAGTATTTTCATACATTATACCGACCAGGTAAACTTAATTTTACAATTAAGATTTTACCTAATAATGATGCAAACCCTATAAATATTTAGATATTTTTATATATATTTTTAGCATTTGACATGCTTAGCAACATACATTAAACACAAAGTGAAAAATGTGAAATCGAAAATAACAGTCACGAGCAGGATTCGAACCTGTATCTCCTGGATACCATCCAGATGCTTTGCCAATTCAGCAATCGTGACCCTTGCTCCTGACTGCTAATTTCGATAACACATTCATACTTAACTTAAGACCAATACATTATTAGTTACTTATCAAAAATAATCAATTTTATTGTGAAAAATGAAGATTATGAGGCGTGCAGTTTTGGATTTTCCAAAGTATTATTTTATTGCTTGGGATGGCAGACGGGCCACGGCCCACCTGATGGTGTGTAAGTGGTAACCGTTGCTCATGATGGACTCAACTAAACCGAGAGTATTGTTGAGCTGTGCACCATTTCATTTCACGGGTATGAAATGAAAGAATTAACGGTTATCTCCTGCTACAACCAAAACACACCGACGTGCTTCATGGCCGGTCACATGGGAGATGATGGTACCAACCTGCTGGGGCCCAATAGCAGGTGAGTAATCCCACTTGGTACTCAGCCCTACCACCATTCATGCAATGGGTGATAATTGCTTACTTCCCTTTAGTCGACAACCATGAGAAATAATAGGGTGGTGACACTTTTAGTCTGTTGCTACACAGAAAACAGAGTGTGAAGGCAATGATACGGAATATTTGTACCGATAGAAAATTACTGTTAATAATTTGCCTTTTTTTTCAGGAAGTGGAACCTATGTATAAGGAGTCTGATCATATTCATATAATAGCTCTGAGCAATGCACTCAATGTTGGTGTCAGAGTCAAATATATGGACCGGGGGGAAGGCAGCCAGGTATGAACAAGTTCAATATTATTACACATTTCTATACTAATGTCTGTAGTAGCATGTGTATGTGTATGTATACCTGTAATTACTTAACGCTTTTCACTCCAAATTTGAAATAGAGCAAAATATACCTCGTATGAGAAGAGCATTTCTATAGCTTGCAATTTCTATGTGATGCTGATATTAATTTTGGTTTGCAGGTGATAGCCCACGACTTCCCAGAGGGTTCGAAGGCGCTGGTCCACTTGCTGTACCGGCCTGGACACTACGACATACTGTACGCGTGATCCGTATACATTATACTATCTTACTATAATAAAAAAGTTAATTATCTTACGCAACACACCTTTTTATTTTATCTCTAGGGTTAACCCGCGGTTTTAGGGGCTCTACTGGTGGTCCCAGGAGCTGGCAGACCTCCGTGCGGCGTGCATTCGTGCCCGGAGGTCCTACACCCGCAGTCGGCGGCGCAACCGGGATGGGGAGCGGGAGGGCCAGCTGTACGAGGTGTACCGCACTTCGCGGGCCGCGTTCAAGTTGGCCATCTGCCGCGCCAAAACTGAGAAAAGGCAGGAGATGCTGGACGGTCTCAACTGACCCCTGGGGTCGCCCGTACCGTGCGGCGCTGAACAAGCTCCGCACTCAGGCCCCCCCCCCCCCCTCACAGAGACCCTTCAGCCCAGCCTCCTCACCGAGGTGGTCGAGGGTCTATTCCCACGACGGGCTGAGCACACGCCCCCGATCATGGCGCAGCCAGGTAGCGACTAGGAGGCCGACCTCGGTGTGTACCGCCCTTCACCGCGTCGGAAATGGGGGCGCCTGTTTCGCGGATTCGTTCCAAGAACACCGCCCCGGCCCGGACGGGATACCCGCCCGGGTGCTGGCTCTGACTCTGGACCACCTGGAGCCCCGCCTTAGGGGACTGTTCAACGCGTGCCTGTCGTCTGGACGGTTCCCTGACTGTTGGAAGGAAGGGAGGCTGGTACTCCTGCCGAAGCCGGGGCGAACGCCGGATACGGTCGGGGCCTTTAGGCCCATCGTGCTGCTGGACGAGGCGGGTAAGCTGCTGGAGAAAATCCTCGATGCCCGCATCGTCCAGCACCTGCGCGACGTCGGACCCGACTTGTCGGACGCCCAGTTCGGGTTTTGCGCTGGGCGTTTGACGGTCGGCGCGATTATGCGCCTGAAGGCCGCGGCCACGGCGGTCGTCGCCAGCGGTGGAGTGCTGTTGGCGGTATCGCTTGACATCGCCAACGCATTCAATAGTCTGCCATTCAGCTGCATCAGGGAGGCGCTCCGGTATCACGGGGTGCCTGCATACCTGAGGCGGCTAGTGGCAGACTATCTTGAGGGCCGCAGGGTATTCTATGAGAGGGGACGTTGTGCGGAGACCCACGTCGTGCGGTGTCCCGCAGGGTTCGGTTCTAGGGCCGCTCCTGTGCGACATCGGTTACGACTGGGTGTTACGCTGTCGGCTCCCCCCCGGGCTTGCGGTTATCTGCTATGCGGATGACACGCTGGTCGTGGCCCGGGGTGGAAACTTCGAGAAAGCGGCGTTCCTGGCCACCTTAGGGACCTCGGAGGTGGTCAGGAGGATCGGGGCGCTGGGGCTTAGGGTGGCCCTGGACAAGTCGGAGGCTCTACTTTTCCATGGGCCCCGACGTCGGCCACCTGCTGGCGCCTCGATCACGGTGGACGGGGTCCAAATTGGGGTGCAGGCCCGGATTAAGTATCTGGGCCTGGTGCTGGACGGGCGGTGGCGCTTTCGCGAGCACTTCCGTCAACTGTCCCCGAGGCTCGTCGGTGCGGCGTCCGCCCTTGCACGGCTCATGCCGAATATGGGCGGACCCAACAATGCGTGCCGACGGCTTTACGTTGGGGTGGTCCGGTCGATGGCGCTGTACGGCGCACCCGTGTGGGCGGATGGATTCCCTGGACGCACCGAACAGGGCTCTTCTGTGGAGGCCACAGAGAGTCGTCGCGTCCAGGGTCATACGTGGATACCGCACGGTGTCGACAGAGGCGGCCTGCGCGTTGGCCGGAACCCCTCCGTGGGACTTGGAGGCGTGCTCGCCGAGGTGTATCGGCGGGCGTCGCAAGAGCGGGCAGGGGGTGCACGTCCCCCACCAAGCGTGGTGGCCAGATGGCAAGGTGACGTTCGCCGAGCTGCCATGGCCAGCTGGAGGGCGCGGCTGGAGGCGCCCCGGGCCGGTCTTCGGACCGTAGGGGCGCTCCAGCCGGTGCTGGAAGAGTGGGCGGGGCGACGGCACGGAGTCCTTACCTTCCGACTGGTGCAGGTGCTGTCGGGGCACGGCTGCTTCGGCAGATATCTGCACATAGTCGCAAGGAGGGAAGCGACTCCGGGCTGTCACCATTGCGGCTGCGACGAGGACACGGCGCAGCACACGCTCGAGTCGTGCCCGACTTGGGCCGAGCAGCGCCGTGAACTCGTCGCGGCAATAGGGGGGGACCTCTCGCTGCCGAACGTCGTCAGAGCGATGCTTGGCAGCGATAGGAATTGGGCCGCGGTCGCTGCCTTCTGCGAGGAGGTTATATCGCGGAAGGAAGCGGCGGAGAGGGCCAGGGAGGCTGATCCTTCCGCAGACCCAAACCGCCGCCAGCGACTGGGGCGGCGCAGGCGCGAGTATTTGCGCCTAATGCCGCCCAAGCTGGGGCTGCGGGTGGAGGGACCGGGGAACGTCCGCCACACGCAAGGCCTCCCGCGAAGGTGCGACGCTCCATGTGCGGATGTGTCGCTAAGTTGAGGGTACCCGAAAAGGTAAGCCGCCGGCGGACCACTGAAGGAATGTAATATAGTTCCGGTGGCCCGCCAATAAAGGCGGAGAGATGGCACACGGCGGGTTTCTTTAGTGGGTGAGGGCCCCACACTACCCTGTTCGTTTTCCCGCCATAACAAAAAAAAAAAAGGGTTAACCCGCGGTTTTGTCCGCCTGACCGCCTTGAATGAGTCTGTCGTTATCAGAGCCGTGAATTGTTTGTAATAAAAATTATTTCAAATGGGGTTCCCATTCAGCTATGCATTAGGCTCGTTCAAATATTACGTGGCACGACGTCTGACTTAGTTGCCGAATAACCACTTGCCTCAAGCGCTCGTGTTAGTGTTTAGTAACTTTGACGAATTTAAGTACTATATTATAAGCCTATGAATTAAAGATATTTTTGAATTTGAATATCATGACATCTAATACCATCATCTATATTATGCTCTTCTGGAGTAATGTACCTTAATATCGGTGTTAAGAACCTATCTGATGGTGAGCGCTGGTCTTTGACTCAATTTAGAGTCAAGCCTCTGCTCGTAATTTATTTTCTAATAGGACTGCCCCTTTTTTGTTTAGGCAGTAAAAATATTTGCAACTGCATAACCCGTTGTTTGGCAATTCCGCAAAAAATGATAGGATCCCTGGTGTTGAAATGTTAAGATTGATAATCGATCGGCAATACTTTCTACTAAATGAAATGTGTATCTGCTTCTATCGTTTATTGGAATCTGATGTTAAGAAAATAATGTTTATATTGCTACTAGTGAGAATTAATATAGTCGTGAGTACAGCGGATAGATCCATACATTATATATTGGTACTATAGTATAAAGACAAACGATAATTTTAAAGGTACAGTAATATGTGAATATTTAATCCATAATAGCACTGTTCTTAAAATTTTATAACGAAAAAAAGTAGATATTGCATTGACAAGAGGAGATCCGGTTTCTGCTGCACACGTTTCTGGGAAACGTGCGTGACTATGTATGTATTGTCTGTACTAGGCTGTGGGTTGTGTCGCTATCCTGTTCGTTGCCCTGAACGATGGGGTGTGCGGTTAGGAACATTTTTTCCCGACTCAACAAAAAAAAGGCTGTGATTTGTGTAAGTTTTGAGTATAGAGTACTCACTTGTATTCTTAATCTGTCACTACGCGTGTCCGCGTGGTGACGGACTAAGAATACAAGTGTCAATACCCCATTATTTCCCACGGGTGTCGTACGTGGCAACCAAAGAAAGTAAGCAATTATCACCCATTACTTTACTGGTCGTAGATCTGGGTACCAAATGGGAGTACTAACTTGCTATCGGGTCCGAGCGGGTTGCTACCACCATCTCTATAAAAAGTACTCTGTGACCATCTCCCGTGTGACCGGCCATGAAACACATCGGTGGGTTTGGTTGTAGCAGGAATAACCATTTATTCTTTCATTTCATATCTGGGAAAGGAAGTGATGAGCATCGGCTTGACAATACTCTCGGTATAGTTGAGTCCATGAGCGACGGTTCCATCCATCAGCCTTTCTACGTCCACTGCTGGACATAGGCCTCCCCAAGAGAACGCCACAACGAGCGGTCCCGTCATGGGGGATAATGCCGTAAACGCCACGTTTGGCAGGCGGGTTCGCGATCGCAGTGGATGTTGTTAATACTCGAGGGAGTGCTGCTCCCACTCCCCCGGTATTCCCTCAGTCGGCTCTTACGACTCCCGTGGGTAGAGGGGTGGGACAATTCTAAAGCCGGCCCCACACGGCAAGCGACGGTTACCACTTATCAGGTGGGCCGCGGCTCGTCTGCCAACATACGTACGCTATAAAAAAAAGCTACTATACCGCGACTATCTACCACTCTGTTCAATATATAATAGGAATATGATATAATAATATGTTTTGCTAGCTCCTTGAACATTGAGATGCTCCATATAACAGCAGGACATAAAGGAGGGTAGTGACAGAGCTTTTAGAAAATTGTATAAAATTTACGACTGCGATTTGAATTGCAGAGATGGATAATTCTGTTTATAATATGGTATTGCGAGTATTGCCTTACTGGGCGACCCCACGTCATCTATCGGACACGTCTTATGGATCTACATAATGTAGATTCATAAGACGTGGGTTTATATTCCGCTCAAAGAATTTAGATTTTTATAAAATTAGTTATTGTAAGTGGCCGACCACGTAAAGTGCTTTAAATTAACAGAGTGCATAATGGAATATTTAGCTAACTGCACAGAAGACGGCAGAGTGTACCTTCCGTTCAGTGTTAGGTATTGTTAGGTTCGGTTCTCATACCCACGCAGGACAGTTTTTAGTGTGATACACGAATAGGTGTTCTGAGTTCGGAAGCTAAATGTACTTTGGCACTGTTCAATTGTCTTCAACGCGATACAGGTCTCACTCCCTAGTGCATGGTTTTTGTAGTCTCTCGTCTATAGCGCAACCCTTTTTTGAAGCAGTTTACAACCAGTGCGCTCTACCAGTTATCGGAATTGAAAAATGGACACTCACGACAGGGGCTGGTCCACGAATTCTTAAATTAGTTCTTGTACAATGCGCGAGTTATACTTGAGATTACTCTTAAGGCCGGAGCTCACTTGACCGGATGGCGCAGGATGGCACGGCAAAGAAACTAGAGGGAAACTGATATGCCGAGGTCGTTAAATTAGCAAACTAGTGGCAATGGGCTGGCTATATCTGTCGCAGAATAATGTCGCGACAGATATCTGTCGCAGAATAATTGCCAGTCGTTGGAACCAATAGCAGAATGGATACTATCAGCAGACTTAAAATAGGATTGCCACCAGGTCCACCGGCTCGATGGACTAATGAACTTTGTGTCTAGATGGTATCCAGGACCTGATGATGAAGCTGGAAGGTGGCCATAGTAACTCTACAATGAAATGACGCAACCCCGCCCAGTTTGGACACGTTTGATTCGTCTTGATAAGTACTTTGTCTTTAGATGGTATCCAGGGTCTGATGATGGAGCTGGAAGGTGGCCATGCGAAACTTTGTAATTAAAGGACGCAACACCATCGAGTTTGGAATCATTTGATTCGTCTTGACGAGTACTTTGTCTTTAGATGGTATCCAGGGTCTGGTGATGGAGTTAGAAGGTGGGCTTAGGAACTCCGTTATAAAACGACATAACTCCATCGAGTTTGGGCTCGTATGATTTGTTTTGATGAGCACTTTGTCTCTAGATGGTATCCAGGGTCTGACGATGGAGCTGGAAAGTGGCCACAGTAACTCTGTAATGAAACTTCGCAACCCTATCGAGTTTATACTCTTTTGATTCGTCTTAGAGGAGTACTTTGTCAAGTTATAATAATTTTATTTCTACAAAATAATTTCGATGTTTCACATCTGTTAGACGTCCCGCGACGTCTAGTTTTTTATTATCAAGGGTTGATAAAATAAAACATCAGAATACTAGAATGATTATATTGAAAGTTCAATCAATCATGTACTCGTAAAAAAACTGACATACAGAATCACAAATTTAAAAAATGCAGTCCTTAAAATTCTAGAAATCATCTGCAGAAATACACACCGTCGGATTCTCTTCTTGGTTTCATGCCAGCAAAGAATGCCCTTATGTCTTCTTCTTTGACAATCTCCTGTCTATCCTTGAAACTCTTCAAATAGTCTAACAACCTATCCCTCATATTGTTGTACTCCGTTAAAGCATTTATCTGGTGTATTCTGTTTAAGGATGAAAGTGCTTGAAGGCCTTTTTCATACTGGGAGGCGCCTGCCTCAACATTCTCTTTGCCTAAACTCTCATAAAATGTAATGGTGTCTTCTGGGTCTGTCAAGAATAGCACATTCAAGTCCTTATACATAGATATGCATTCACCACAACTGCAAAGTATTTGGCGGAAATTAACCGGCCAAAATGTCGCTCCTTTAAAAACTTTTTTGACCCCTTTAGGCCTAATGCATTTGTCGTTATTCAGCTTAGCCTTTTTAGATGTTTCATCTGGCAAATCTACACTTAGTTTTCTCTTATTTTCATTTGCAATTTCTGATGTAACTGCCTCATCATTTGAGCTAGGATTATCATTGTCTGATTTGTTTGTACTGTCGCTTACATTTAAAGTTTTGTTTTCATCACTGTTATCACTATTTGCTACATTATCTTTGTCTTCTGTGGATTGTCCACTAATGATTGATTTATTTTCAGAATCAACTAGTGTTTCTGCACTATTATTGGTAGTAATTTCAACATCAGTATTCAATGTATCATTGCTGTCAACATTTGGACCCTCAGTCTGTTCATTAGTTTTATTATTTATGACTTCTTTAGGACCATCTAATAATTCATCAATAGCATCCATCACTGCATCAGCATTGTCTTTTTCAATTTGTTTGTTTTGAACGCTAGTTGCTTCTACATTACTTTCAGAAACAGGTTTGTTATCATTACTGTCTGACTCATCACTTACTGATTTTGCAGAATTCTCAAGTTTACTAATAGCGTCATCGGTTTTTATCCCAACTGCTTCATGTTCTTTTTTTTCGTGTTCCGACATCTCAACCAGATTTTCTAACTCATGTGGTATTGTTGTATTAGAGGCTTGATTATCAGCTTTATTAGTGTTAGCAATATCTGCTGTAGATTGTTTATGTGCTTCCATAGCAGGTTCTTCTGATAATCTACTAGTATTGTTTAGTTCATCATCTGTATTTACTATTTTCCCATCATTATCCATGTCAGAAGTGTCTTTATCCTCACTTTCATCCATTATTTTGGTACCATTTTCTATTGCAATACCTTTAGGTTCTACTTCTGTTACTTTGTCATCATTTTGTTCTACAATAGGTTTTGTTGTCACATTAGGATCTTCAACATATTTATCTGTATTTTCTTCAGTATGTTCAACATTAATTCCATTCACAATCCCAGTATTTAATTCTGAATTTGTAACAACATTACTTGTTAACTCTTCATCATTATGGCCATTTACAGTTACAACATCAACAGATTCATAGTCAACAGCGAACCTACTATAGTCATGCAAAAACTCATTTTTGTCCATGCAACCCTTGCAAATCATTTCAGAATACTGATCATTGGCTGGAACAACAGCTTCTAAGTGGGAAGCATGATGCCAATCTTCACAAATGATACACTGTATCATATCATCCTCAACAGTGGATTCAGGATCAGGGTAAGGCCTTTGACACGTACAATAAAGGCCACTAAAATTGTGGTTGTAGGCATTGTGAGGATTAAGATCAAGTTTATTAGGAGTGAATTGGCAAGGGTTAGAATTAAATTTAGGGTTACCACAGTCACATCGGAAGTTTCTTTTAGTGTATAATTCAATTACAAGTTCATGGTTTTCATGGCAGCTTAAACTGCAAGCAAGACAAACACCTGCCCTCTTGGTTGGATCAGTCTTTACATCAGGACAGCATGTCAGACAAGCATAGATAGCCTGCCTTTTCATATAGCCCTGAAAACAAACAATTTAAGAGATCAGTAGTGTAGTTTTATAAAAGATGTTTAAAATCTCTATTTAATCTGAAAAAGTGATTTGTTGAGCGACAGGTATCACAATAACATTACCAGAGGTACCCAGGGTGTAGTCATTAGAATATCTGCACAGCCTTTTCAACATGGGCCATGTTCATGGCCATAAAAGCTGTAAACATGGCCCAAAATTTTCTCTCTTACACTTTCACAAAAGTTTGTCTCTAGTAAAATTCTGATCATGTCAAATGGCAAAAATCACTTTAAAATTTGTATGATTCATAACAAAATAGTAATAATTATGCTTACAATATCAGAACAAAAATGTATGCAAATACATCTGGTATTTTATTTCAGAGTAAAAGTTACAATGGAATTGGGACTTTGATCAGGTTTATATGATAGCTTAGTGGTGTAAAGCAGCTCCCCAAGTTTGAATTTTACTGGTAGAAAATTTCTTTTGTCAAGGTGCGTCTGTAATACCTATTTATTGCTCAGTAGCCATCAAATAATTGCTTTCTGTGATTGTCATGGGGTGTACCCGTAGGTATCACTTACTCAGTAGTAATCAAATAATTACTTGCATACTATCGTCATGGGGTCCAGTAATTAGTACTCACTCAGTAGTGATCAAATAAGTGAACATACACATATTGTAAGTATTTTATACACTACCCAATACTCAATTATAATTATTACTAAACACCACACAATGACACAATCAACCTCACAGATGGTGGAGTGATTTAGATATGGCTTCCTGCCCAAGTGTTGCAAGTTCGCTTCCCCAACAGGACAACTCTATGCTTGATCCACGAATGGTTGTTCTGGGTGTACTTTGTGTCTGTGAAATTATATGTTTGTAAAGTCCCCTGTAAAACAAGTATTATTTCCTAATGCAGGGTGGTTATTTCAAAGAAAAAAAAAATTGCAGCCTTAAACCCTAGTTTTGATGTACCAGACTAATTAAAAAATTAGTAATGAGCCTAGTAATTAGCCTCTAATATCTACGCTGCCGATGAATTGGCAAGGGGGGGTTGTAGAATGCCATTAGTGTTGTCTTTTTCTTTTTTACAACTACATACTAAAATATAGTTTTCAAAACTGAATATGAGTGTCAAGTTGCTAAGGTATGGCTCTTGTTTATTGTTCTTGAATAAGAACCGGGTCCATAGTAAGAAATAACACATCACTGCATGCGATGTGTGTTCAAATCTGTTAGAATAAGTTACAACTAAACAACTTTCCTCTCTTGTACAACATTTAACATGCCGAAATTATGAAAAAGTTTAATAATCATTAGTTGGCTGTAAATTACGGTATTGGTTATGTATTTTAAAGAAAAGAAACAACGCAACTATGTCGTTACATGTCCATTTGCGATCGCCATATTTGATATAAATAAGGGCTTGTAATGCGGAATATGTATCTAAATATTGTTACCTGAGGATAAGTGCAGTTGTTATCATCAGAAGCTCCTAAAACGGCGTTAGCGTCTTCTTCGAAGTCTTGCTGTTCTTGTAAAACATCCATCATTGTGACCACTTTATCTCCATCGCACTCCGCCATTTCAGTATCATCAGTCATATTTAAGCTATCTGCAGCCATATAAACGTATGAAAAAATAAATGAAGCACAATTTTTTAAAGTCAAAGGTATGTTCTATATAGAAATTGAGAAAAGCCGGTTACAATTGGCGCGAAGTAATTTTATCTCGCTTTTTGTCGACACTTCGACAGGTGATGGGCAGCGGGCGGCGGATAAACGAAACCAAAGACTATTTCACTACGTTTTAAAAGAAACCATAGACGATACAAATATAGAAACGAAACGGAAAAACTGCTGGCAATACGACGTAGTTTACAATGTTGCTATCATAGATTATTATACTAGAAGAAATATCACAAATCATTTTTAAAGTACAAATTATTTGCGAATAAGGAAAAAGTGATTTTTTGGACTAGCGGGAATTGAACCCGCGTCTTTTTCAATCCGGGAAGTGCTCTAAGCCACTGAGCTATAGTACAGGTCTTTCGACCATCCCAATCTCCTTATCACATTTGTCTTTACGACTTTTTTTTTGTATTTTAAAAAGTGTCGTAGCATTTATACTTTAAAAAGTGGCGGAGCATGTCAAATGCTAAAAAATATAGATCAAAAGCTCCGGGTTCGATTCCCGCTAGTACAAAAAAATCTCTTTTTCCTTATTCGCAAATAATTTGTACTTTAAAAGTGGCGGAGTCAAATGTTATATGTCATGTCAAATGCTAAAAAATATAGATCAAAAATATCACAAATCATGTCAAAATCGCAGAAAAATTACCAAATTTCTACAGGAGCTCAGCTCAATGCTCAATAAATAATACAGGCCTACTCAAAAAATCGTTGACAGTTTGCCATGACTAAGTCTTAATGACGTCTAAAGATGTAACTGATATATTCATATGCATTAAGATATTAGTGATATTAGATGTATTCATGTATCAGTAATCCGAGTCAATCTGATATGCTAATACGGGCGTATTGCAAATATGCCATTCACTATATCGTGAACATGAAGTGACCACTGAACATGAGTGTGTTGCTATATCTATAGACTATAGACTAGATAGAATCGCATATCGGTGAGAACATCGTACATATCATTGAGTTAAAAATGGTGGTACCCATGACCCAATAATACAGGCCTGCTCAAATCGCGAAGTGACATACAAAATTTTGCCGTGCATACGTCATCAACAAGGCAGCATTGGCTCTCAAATTTTTTTCCCCCACAATTTACCCACAAACCCCTTAAAGGTTAGAAAGAGAAGTCTGAAATAAAAAAGTATTACTGTCTATAAAAGCTAAAATATATTAAACTAGACTCTACCCGCAACTCCGTCCGGTTTCAGAATATAAATATGTCGCACTACTGCACTTTAATTAGCTTTATGCAAAAATAGCTAACCCAGAGAAATCATTCATTTTTCCGGGATGAAATGTAGCCTGTGTCCTTTTCTGAGCTCTAGTACTCTGGGGTTCAGTAGTTACACCGTGAAAGCGTAACAAAAAAACTAACAAATAAAGTCACTTTCACATTTATATTATAGTAAGGATATAAACATTTGAAGATGAGTCACGAGTTATAAGCATGACTTGGATTAGAAAAATGGTGGAATTTTTATTTGGTGTACAAAATTATAAAAAAATATTTAAATATACTCCAATTTATCGCCATGAGCTGCCAACCAGCTCAGCGCTATATTATAATACCTCTCTGAAAAGGCACTTTATAAATTAGCCTCTAGCCTGTTTTCAAATTTTCTATTTAAAAGTTCTGTACTCCATTCTAACCAGCATTTTTTTTTATAATTCCCACCACCTTATGGTAAGCGGTTACAGCCCTACAGGGTTGGCAGCCCTCGCGCGACTCCTGCTCTAAGGAAAGTGATAGGCAGTGGAAAGGAGCGATTACAAGGAGAGGATAAGTAGGGCCTCAGCGCTCTCACTCACCATACGAAACAATAGTAGGAGTACCTACAATTGTTTCACTTATTAGTTTTTATATTTTTCATGTAACATATCACCATGGTTGGAAAAACTTTGAGATTCAATGTTAACAGAATGAGTACGAGGTAGTTTTCTCGTTAGTTTGAAAGAGAAACGGCTAAAAGCGACAGTTGTCATGTGTCTGTCATATACAACAACCACGCTATGCTGCCAGTCTAATAACTACGATTCTGCTCATATTAATAACTAAGATTCCTTTTTATAAAAATAAACCAATTTAGATTAGAAATTCGTAAATAATTTACTTAAATAATTACTGTAAACCATTAAACATTCATTTTTGATGAGTAAATGATTGGTATTTATTATTTTAAAATGCTGTCGTCTGTTATTATTTACCCTAAATAATTTTATTTGAAAAACGGCAAGGAAAATGTGACGTCATTATGACGTAGTTGCGGCAATCTGTCAACGATTTGAGCAGGCCTGTATTATTGGGTCATGGTGTTATTATTTATAACACGTAAACACGCGTTGGCTCGCGAATGTTGAATTTAATTAATTTAAGTATAAAATATTAATTTATTTATTTAAAATTAGTTGTAATAAAAAGAAATGGAAAAAGAAAACTTCCCGCGTAAGGATTTAAACGAGTACTTCTTGAAAAGTGGCCCACTCTACCGGCAAAAATTGAGACCATTCGTTCAACATTACGTTCGGACTCCTTGTATCTATACTTCATGGGTACCACCATGGCCCAATAATACAGGCCTGCTCAAATCGTGAAATCAATACTTCGTGGTGGTACCTATCAACGCTTTTAAATCAGTGAGAACATCGTACGATTACACAAAAACATTCACTTAGATAAATACATTATACCGGAATATTTTTCATCTGTTTAATATTGTTATTTAATTTAATAATGGTATTTTTTTAATGTTGTTACTTGTTTTAATAATGCTATAGAATACTATTATTAAAATAAGTAAGAATATTAAACAGATATTCATGTAAATATAATGATAGTTAGATATTATTCTGAAACGAATAGCACAAATTTATTGATATGCAGCATAATATCTCTATATTCTCCGTATTAAATATTAGTGATATTCACATATTAGTATACATATTAATTACATATTACTTGAATAATATATTCATATTAGCTGATATTGACAAACATCGGTATTAACCATGTATTAACCCATCTTCTATGCAGTGTCGAGATAGCAATAGCTTATGATCTATGAGCAATAGTTTGACATATGATAACCCTTTAGACCTTAGACGAAGAATAATATAGACTCGCTACTATTTTGACATTAAGGATGAAGAAAAGGATGCACATACTAGGTTTTAACAAGAGTGAGAGAGACACAGGTATAAGTATATTTATCCTTTTCGCGTATGCGTTAGTTGTATTTGGACCCAATGAACTGGGTCCAAACAATAAGGTGGCCAACCGTCCCCATTATCAGTATGTAAGCTTGTTTTTGAATTGACGTAAAAAAAACCTTTATTAATCACGTTATATACGCTAATATTACATGTTCTAATACATTTTAAGCAAAATATAAGCATAACTGCAATTTCTTTTGTCCTGTCATTCTTTTATCCGGCTAAAACAGGTAGTACATTTTTAGTCAACAAAGTTATAATCATAGTTATCTTTTAAAATTATTCCGGTTATATATTGCTATCTCGAGACTGCATACGCTGATAGCTTGTCTATAATATCCTTCGTCTAAGCTTTAGACAAAGGATATTATAGACTCGTCATCAGCGTATGCGGTGTCGAGATAGCGATAGTTTGACATAACTAGATGTACCATAGCTATGAGACAATAATATACCACTTTAACTTGTACCCCCTTTTACGGGTAAATTTTACTATTGCGTATTTCAATTTTCCTTAGTTTAGTTTGTAGCAATTACTATTAGTAGTATGGTGTACATACGAGAAAATAAAGCAAAACCGATTTCTGCAAAATTTATTTCGTTCATCCTATACAACTCATTGTTCATCTAGCCATCCATCAGCCTTTTGACGTCCACTGTTGGACATAGGCCTCCACAAGAGCGCGCCACTACTACCGGTTCTGTACTGACTGCATCCAACGGCTCCTTGCGGCTTTGACCAGATCGTCGGTCGATCTGCTCTAATCCGTTCTACGCTGCGCTGTCCTATACGTGAACCACCACTCAAGAACCTTTTTTCCATCCAAAGATTGGCCTGCATATTGCCATTATAGCATGCCAACTCGTCGGGCTATGTCAGTCTCTCCTGTTCTTCTACTCCGTATCCAGATTTCCGTATTACGAATTTAATTACGTGGAGAAATATCGAGTAGGAGTGGACTATACGCTTCATGGCACGCTGAGTAACTTTGAGCCTTGATGCAAGGCCAACATTCAGAGACCATGTAGCTGTAGCACATGCCATCACTGGTAACACACACTGGTTATAAGCCTTTATTTTTGGATACTGAGGAATATTCGACGAGAACATATTGCTTAGCTTCCCGAACTATTTTTTAATTCACTCAAAACCGCTCTGCTAGTAATAGGTTGCTCAATCGTGATAGAGTACTTTTCTTCTGGTGGCTAAAAAGGAAAATTATGAGAAGCACATTTTAATCAAAATGAGAAGAATAATATCAATCAGCTCTCAAGCAGTCATAATTTAAAAACAGCGTAAAGAATAATAATGATCCTGGTCCAGTTAAACGAGTTGTTATCAGTCCCAATAAAACAGCATTACGAAAAGATAGTTATGGTAATACTAAAGAATAATTAAAAAATCTACTTACCTCGATTTGTTAGTTATTCCCATATCCAGATACCATCCCAGGTACCTCCATAGTGACGGAGTTATCTGCTCCTGGCGGCTAAAAAGTTACGTTGAAAATATAACTTATTTGTAATTTCATAATATATTAAATTTATAAAAATATCAAAAAAAGGTTAAATGTTCCCGCAGAGGATTGGAAATAAATCACCCTTGCAAACATAGCAATAGGTGCAAATTATTTGTGAATAAGGATTTTTGTACTAGCGGGAATCGAACCCGCGTCTTTTCCAATCCGGGGAAATGCTCTAAGCCATTGAGCCATAGTACAGATCTTTCGATCATCCGAATCTCCTTATCACATTTGTCTTAACGATCAACGGCCCTGGAAATCATCTAGGACCAAAGTACTCATCAAGACGAAACAAACAATTCCAAACTCGATAAGGTTGAGTCGTTTCATTACAGTTTCTGTGTCCACCTTCTAGCTCCATCATCAGACCCTGGATACCATCAAAAGACAAAGTACTCATCAAGACGAATCAAACGAGTCCAAACTTAATGGGGTTGCATCGTTTCATTATGGAGTTACTGTGGCCACCTTCCAGCTTCATTATCAGACCCTGGATACCATCTAGAGACAAAGTACTCGTCAAGACGAATCATACGAGCCCAAAGTCGATGGGGTTATGTCATTTTATAGTGGAGTTCCTATGGCCACCTTCTAGCTCCATCATCAGATCCTGGATACTATCTAAAGACAAAGTACTCGTCAAGACGAATCAAACGAGTCCAAACTCGATAGTGTTGTGCCGTTTCATTATGAAGTTCCTATATCCACCTTCCAGCTCCATCATCAGATCAGCTTCATGTCATCATAATATTGCATTATTACGCAATATACATATGCTTGTAAAATTTCAGCTCAATAGCAAATCGGGAAGTGTGTCTAATTTCTATCCATCCATCTATCAGCCTTTTAAAGTCCACTGCTGGACATAGGCCTCCCCAAGAATGGAGGATAGTGCCGTAATCGCCACGCTTGGCAGGCGGGTTGGCGATCGCATTGGATATTGTTAATACTCGAAGGAGTGCTGCTGCCCACTCCCCCGGTATTCCCTCAGACGGCTCTTACAACTCCCATGGGTGGAGAGGGGTGGGAAAATTCTAAAGCCGGCCCCACACTAATCAATCTAACGTCGACGTGTCTAATTTAACTTGCAAGATTTGAACGGAACAAGTAAAAAAGCGTCGCCACGCTAACAGCCGATTTTACCCTCCCTCCGCATTAGATGTTTCACATCAAAAACTGTTTGTTGTAGGTATTGTATGTTAACACGATATCGACCAAAATACTTTACTAATCGAGTCATTTTTTTTTGGTTAAGAATTATTATGATTACGAATAGAGCCCTATCACTTTTCACGGTCTGATTCGATGTGGTTTAATTGTTATTAAATAAACAAAAAAATAGTGAATATTTACGCTCGACGCGACACTAAAATCAGTGCTTATTTCGTGAGAACTATTTCTATAGACCAATATAGAAGTACTTCTTAAAATTAGCGCTAGATGGCGTATAAGACATGAGAAGTACTTTTTGAAAATAGCGTTATCTATGTGATTTATAGAAAACTACTTAGTAAGACCAATACATTATTAGTTACTTATCAAATACTTAATCAATTTTATTATGAAAAATGAAGATTATGAGGCGTGCACTTTTAGATTTTCCAATTTTGTTTATTTATTTATCGGTAAAAAAAAGGATAAATAAAAAATATGATTATATAGTACCACGTAAACCTCTTGGACTTGTGTGTGGCACTATTACAGTTTTACTCATCGTCGGTCACTAACATATAATTACATTTTATAATATTATGGTCTAATAAAAAACTAATTAAAAACTAACACATAGATTGCATTTATAATTTAGACAAAAAATACTGTTTTAATTTACATTATATTTTTTTCTGTTATACTATCCCGAATGAGGGTAGGCAAAGAATTAATAAGCCTTGGGATAAGGTACTCGTCCTTTTTCCGTAGCAATTCTTTGTCTTTACAGTAGCCAGTTTTTTTTCAGCTGCTCGACGTGTATATATAGAGTGATCTAGTTCTTGCTGTAACTTTTTGTTAAAAAATTGTTCTTTTAAAATGCAGAAATCTACTTTATCATGTACGGGTAAAATTTTACAATATTGTAACATTTTGGGGACGTCCGTGAACTGAGATCTAAGTTTAGTTGTAACTATTAACTTCAATATTCTGGTCTGTAGTTTATATATTATAGCATCAAGATACGTTTTATAGGTCCTACCATAGCTCGAAAGCCCGTAATTAACTACAGAATCAAATACTTTGGAAAATCCAAAACTGCACGCCTCATAATCTTCATTTTTCACAATAAAATTGATTATTTGATAAGTAACTAATTTTCAATAAATCACATAGATAGCGCTAATTTCAAAAAATGCTAAGAAGTAGTTCTACGAAATTAGGTATAGGCTATAGCGCTGGTTTTAGTGTATCACTGTGCCATCGAGTCGAGCGTAAATATTCACAATTTTTTATTAACATAAAGACTCGATTAGTAAAGTATTTCGGTTGTTATCGTGTTAACATACATTACCTACAACAAACGGACGTCCAAGACAGAACTTTTTTAAACAGTTTTTTAACTAGTTTAAATAACAAAAATGGCATTA